>JASXSY010001888.1:0-21250 GCA_034509805.1 Sipha maydis | reverse complement strand
TCCACTTTTTTCCAATTAATTAATTTATTGGCTTAAATTGAAATATCAAATAAAATATTGAAATAATTGAATATAATTTTTTTTCATAAAATTCAATTTTTTTTCAATTTATCAATTTAATGGATTAAATTGAAATAACAAATAAAATATTGAAATTATTGAATTTAATTTTTTTTCATAAATTTTAATTTTTTTTTCAATTTACCAATTTAATGAATTAAATTGAAATATCAACTAAAATATTGAAATAATTGAATATAATTGTATATAATTTTTTTTCATAAATTTTAAAATTTCCACTTTTTTTCCAATTTATCAATTTAATGGCTTAAATTGAAATATCAAATAAAATATTGAAATAATTGAATATAATTTTTTTTCATAAATATCAATTTTTTTTCAATTTATCAATTTAATGGATTAAATTGAAATAACAAATAAAATATTAAAATTATTAAATATAATTTTGTTTCATAAAATTCAATTTTTTTCTTCAATTTATCAATTTAATGGATTAAATTGAAATATCAAATAAATATAAATTTTTTTCATGAAATTTAATTTTTTTTTAATATTCACTTTTTTTCCAATTTATCAATTAAATTAATTAAATTGAAATATCAAATAAAATATTGAAATTATTGAATTTAATTTTTTTTCATAAAATTTAATTTTTTTTTCAATTTATCAATTTAATGGATTAAATTGAAATATAAAATAAAATATTGAAATTATTGAATATAATTTTTTTTTTAAATATTCAATTTTTTTTCAATTTATCAATTTAACGGATTAAATTGAAAAATCAAATAAAATATTGAAATAATTGAATATAATTTTTTTTCATAAAATTCAATTTATTTTTCAATTTGTCAATTTAATGGATTAAATTGAAATATCAAAAAAAATATTGAAATTATTGAATATAATTTTTTTTCATAAAATTCAATTTATTTTTCAATTTGTCAATTTAATGGATTAAATTGAAATATCAAATAAAATATTGAAATTATTGAATAAAATTTTTTTTCATAAAATTCAAATTTTTTTACAATTTGTCAATTAAATGGATTAAATTGAAATATCAAATAAAATATTGAAATTATTGAATATAATTTTTTTTCATGAAATTTAAATTTTTTTAATATTCACTTTTTTCTTCAATTTATCAATATAATGTAATAAATTGAAATATCAAATAAAATATTGAAATTATTGAATTTAATTTTTTTTCATAAATTTTAATTTTTTTTTCAATTTACCAATTTAATGAATTAAATTGAAATATCAACTAAAATATTGAAATAATTGAATATAATTGTATATAATTTTTTTTCATAAATTTTAAAATTTCCACTTTTTTCCAATTAATTAATTTATTGGCTTAAATTGAAATATCAAATAAAATATTGAAATAATTGAATATAATTTTTTTTCATAAAATTCAATTTTTTTTCAATTTATCAATTAAATTAATTAAATTGAAATATCAAATAAAATATTGAAATTATTGAATTTAATTTTTTTTCATAAAATTTAATTTTTTTTTCAATTTATCAATTTAATGGATTAAATTGAAATATAAAATAAAATATTGAAATTATTGAATATAATTTTTTTTTTAAATATTCAATTTTTTTTCAATTTATCAATTTAACGGATTAAATTGAAAAATCAAATAAAATATTGAAATAATTGAATATAATTTTTTTTCATAAAATTCAATTTATTTTTCAATTTGTCAATTTAATGGATTAAATTGAAATATCAAAAAAAATATTGAAATTATTGAATAAAATTTTTTTTCATAAAATTCAAATTTTTTTACAATTTGTCAATTAAATGGATTAAATTGAAATATCAAATAAAATATTGAAATTATTGAATATAATTTTTTTTCATGAAATTTAAATTTTTTTAATATTCACTTTTTTCTTCAATTTATCAATATAATGTAATAAATTGAAATATCAAATAAAATATTGAAATTATTGAATTTAATTTTTTTTCATAAATTTTAATTTTTTTTTCAATTTACCAATTTAATGAATTAAATTGAAATATCAACTAAAATATTGAAATAATTGAATATAATTGTATATAATTTTTTTTCATAAATTTTAAAATTTCCACTTTTTTCCAATTAATTAATTTATTGGCTTAAATTGAAATATCAAATAAAATATTGAAATAATTGAATATAATTTTTTTTCATAAAATTCAATTTTTTTTCAATTTATCAATTTAATGGATTAAATTGAAATAACAAATAAAATATTGAAATTATTGAATTTAATTTTTTTTCATAAATTTTAATTTTTTTTTCAATTTACCAATTTAATGAATTAAATTGAAATATCAACTAAAATATTGAAATAATTGAATATAATTGTATATAATTTTTTTTCATAAATTTTAAAATTTCCACTTTTTTTCCAATTTATCAATTTAATGGCTTAAATTGAAATATCAAATAAAATATTGAAATAATTGAATATAATTTTTTTTCATAAATATCAATTTTTTTTCAATTTATCAATTTAATGGATTAAATTGAAATAACAAATAAAATATTAAAATTATTAAATATAATTTTGTTTCATAAAATTCAATTTTTTTCTTCAATTTATCAATTTAATGGATTAAATTGAAATATCAAATAAATATAAATTTTTTTCATGAAATTTAATTTTTTTTTAATATTCACTTTTTTTCCAATTTATCAATTAAATTAATTAAATTGAAATATCAAATAAAATATTGAAATTATTGAATTTAATTTTTTTTCATAAAATTTAATTTTTTTTTCAATTTATCAATTTAATGGATTAAATTGAAATATAAAATAAAATATTGAAATTATTGAATATAATTTTTTTTTTAAATATTCAATTTTTTTTCAATTTATCAATTTAACGGATTAAATTGAAAAATCAAATAAAATATTGAAATAATTGAATATAATTTTTTTTCATAAAATTCAATTTATTTTTCAATTTGTCAATTTAATGGATTAAATTGAAATATCAAAAAAAATATTGAAATTATTGAATATAATTTTTTTTCATAAAATTCAATTTATTTTTCAATTTGTCAATTTAATGGATTAAATTGAAATATCAAATAAAATATTGAAATTATTGAATAAAATTTTTTTTCATAAAATTCAAATTTTTTTACAATTTGTCAATTAAATGGATTAAATTGAAATATCAAATAAAATATTGAAATTATTGAATATAATTTTTTTTCATGAAATTTAAATTTTTTTAATATTCACTTTTTTCTTCAATTTATCAATATAATGTAATAAATTGAAATATCAAATAAAATATTGAAATTATTGAATTTAATTTTTTTTCATAAATTATAATTTTTTTTTCAATTTACCAATTTAATGAATTAAATTGAAATATCAACTAAAATATTGAAATAATTGAATATTATTTTTTTTCATAAAATTCAATTTTTTTTCAATTTATCAATTAAATTAATTAAATTGAAATATCAAATAAAATATTGAAATTATTGAATTTAATTTTTTTTCATAAAATTTAATTTTTTTTTCAATTTATCAATTTAATGGATTAAATTGAAATATAAAATAAAATATTGAAATTATTGAATTTAAATTTTTTTTTAAATATTCAATTTTTTTTCAATTTATCAATTTAACGGATTAAATTGAAAAATCAAATAAAATATTGAAATAATTGAATATAATTTTTTTTCATAAAATTCAATTTATTTTTCAATTTGTCAATTTAATGGATTAAATTGAAATATCAAAAAAAATATTGAAATTATTGAATAACATTTTTTTCATAAAATTCAAATTTTTTTACAATTTGTCAATTAAATGGATTAAATTGAAATATCAAATAAAATATTGAAATTATTGAATATAATTTTTTTTCATAAAATTCAATTTATTTTTCAATTTGTCAATTTAATGGATTAAATTGAAATATCAAATAAAATATTGAAATTATTGAATAAAATTTTTTTTCATAAAATTCAAATTTTTTTACGATTTGTCAATTAAATGGATTAAATTGAAATATCAAATAAAATATTGAAATTATTGAATAAAATTTTTTTTCATAAAATTCAAATTTTTTTACGATTTGTCAATTAAATGGATTAAATTGAAATATCAAATAAAATATTGAAATTATTGAATTTAATTTTTTTTCATAAAATTTAATTTTTTTTTCAATTTATCAATTTAATGGATTAAATTGAAATATAAAATAAAATATTGAAATTATTGAATATAATTTTTTTTTTAAATATTCAATTTTTTTTCAATTTATCAATTTAATGGCTTAAATTGAAATATCAAATAAAATATTGAAATAATTGAATATAATTTTTTTTCATAAAATTCAATTTTTTTTCAATTTATCAATTTAATGGATTAAATTGAAATAACAAATAAAATATTGAAATTATTGAATATAATTTTTTTTCATAAATTTTAATTTTTTTTTCAATTTACCAATTTAATGAATTAAATTGAAATATAAACTAAAATATTGAAATAATTGAATATAATTGTATATAATTTTTTTTCATAAATTTTAAAATTTCCACTTTTTTTCCAATTAATTAATTTAATGGATTAAATTGAAATATCAAATAAAATATTGAAATTATTGAATATAATTTTTTTTCATAAAATTTAATTTTTTTTTCAATTTATCAATTTAATGGATTAAATTGAAATATAAAATAAAATATTGAAATTATTGAATAAAATTTTTTTTCATAAAATTCAATTTATTTTTCAATTTGTCAATTTAATGGATTAAATTGAAATATCAAATAAAATATTGAAATTATTGAATAAAATTTTTTTTCATAAAATTCAAATTTTTTTACAATTTGTCAATTAAATGGATTAAATTGAAATATCAAATAAAATATTGAAATTATTGAATTTAATTTTTTTTCATAAAATTTAATTTTTTTTTCAATTTATCAATTTAATGGATTAAATTGAAATATAAAATAAAATATTGAAATAATTGAATATAATTTTTTTTTTAAATATTCAATTTTTTTTCAATTTATCAATTTAATGGCTTAAATTGAAATATCAAATAAAATATTGAAATAATTGAATATAATTTTTTTTCATAAAATTCAATTTTTTTTCAATTTATCAATTTAATGGATTAAATTGAAATAACAAATAAAATATTGAAATTATTGAATTTAATTTTTTTTCATAAATTTTAATTTTTTTTTCAATTTACCAATTTAATGAATTAAATTGAAATATCAACTAAAATATTGAAGTAATTGAATATAATTGTATATAATTTTTTTTCATAAATTTTAAAATTTCCACTTTTTTTCCAATTAATTAATTTAATGGCTTAAATTGAAATATCAAATAAAATATTGAAATTATTGAATATAATTTTTTTTCATAAAATTCAATTTATTTTTCAATTTTTCAATTTAATGGATTAAATTGAAATATCAAATAAAATATTGAAATTATTGAATAAAATTTTTTTTCATAAAATTCAAATTTTTTTACAATTTGTCAATTAAATGGATTAAATTGAAATATCAAATAAAATATTGAAATTATTGAATATAATTTTTTTTCATGAAATTTAAATTTTTTTAATATTCACTTTATTCCAATTTATCAATTAAATTAATTAAATTGAAATATCAAATAAAATATTGAAATTATTGAATTTAATTTTTTTTCATAAAATTTAATTTTTTTTTCAATTTACCAATTTAATGAATTAAATTGAAATATCAAATAAAATATTGAAATTATTGAATTTAATTTTTTTTCATAAATTTTAATTTTTTTTTCAATTTACCAATTTAATGAATTAAATTGAAATATCAAATAGAATATTGAAATTATTGAATTTAATTTTTTTTCATAAATTTTAATTTTTTTTTCAATTTACCAATTTAATGAATTAAATTGAAATATCAAATAAAATATTGAAATTATTGAATATAATTTTTTTTCGTGAAATTTAAATTTTTTTAATATTCACTTTTTTCTTCAATTTATCAATATAATGTAATAAATTGAAATATCAAATAAAATATTGAAATTATTGAATTTAATTTTTTTTCATAAAATTCAATTTATTTTTCAATTTGTCAATTAAATGGATTAAATTGAAATATCAAATAAAATATTGAAATTATTGAATTTAATTTTTTTTCATAAAATTTAATTTTTTTTTCAATTTACCAATTTAATGAATTAAATTGAAATATCAAATAAAATATTGAAATTATTGAATATAGTTTTTTTTCATGAAATTTAAATTTTTTTAATATTCACTTTTTTCTTCAATTTATCAATATAATGTATTAAATTGAAATATCAAATAAAATATTGAAATTATTGAATAAAATTTTTTTTCATAAAATTCAAATTTTTTTACAATTTGTCAATTAATTGGATTAAATTGAAATATCAAATAAAATATTGAAATTATTGAATATAGTTTTTTTTCATGAAATTTAAATTTTTTTAATATTCCCTTTTTTCTTCAATTTATCAATTTAATGGATTAAATTGAAATATCAAATAAAATATTGAAATTATATTACAACGAAATTATTGAATTTAATTTTTTTTCATAAATTTTAATTTTTTTTTCAATTTACCAATTTAATGAATTAAATTGAAATATCAAATAGAATATTGAAATTATTGAATTTAATTTTTTTTCATAAATTTTAATTTTTTTTTCAATTTACCAATTTAATGAATTAAATTGAAATATCAAATAAAATATTGAAATTATTAAATATAATTTTTTTTCATAAAATTCAATTTTTTTCTTCAATTTATCAATTTAATGGATTAAATTGAAATATCAAATAAAATATTGAAATTATTGAATTTAATTTTTTTTCATAAAATTTAATTTTTTTTTTCAATTTATCAGTTTAATGTATTAAATTGAAATATAAAATAAAATATTGAAATTATTGAATATAATTTTTTTTCAAAATATTCACTTTTTTTCAAATTTATCAAATTAATGGATTAAATTGAAATATCAAATAAAATATTGGTATTATTGAATTTAATTTTTTTTCATAAATTTTAAATTTTTATTATTTTCACTTTTTTCCAATTTATCAATTTAATGGATTAAATTGAAATATCAAATAAAATATTGAAATTATTGAATATAATTTTTTTTCATAAAATTCAAATTATTTTTCAATTTGTCAATTTAATGGATTAAATTGAAATATCAAATAATATATTGAAATTATTGAATTTAATTTTTTTTCATAAATTTTAATTTTTTTTTCAATTTACCAATTTAATGAATTAAATTGAAATATCAACTAAAATATTGAAATAATTGAATATAATTGTATATAATTTTTTTTCATAAATTTTAAAATTTCCACTTTTTTTCCAATTAATTAATTTAATGGCTTAAATTGAAGTATCAAATAAAATATTGAAATTATTGAATTTAATTTTTTTTCATAAAATTCAATTTTTTTTCAATTTATCAATTTAATGGATTAAATTGAAATATAAAATAAAATATTGAAATTATTGAATATAATTTTTTTTCAAAATATTCAATTTTTTTTCAATTTATCAATTTAACGGATTAAATTGAAAAATCAAATAAAATATTGAAATTATTGAATATAATTTTTTTTCATAAAATTCAATTTATTTTTCAATTTTTCAATTTAATGGATTAAATTGAAATATCAAATAAAATATTGAAATTATTGAATAAAATTTTTTTTCATAAAATTCAAATTTTTTTACAATTTGTCAATTAAATGGATTAAATTGAAATATCAAATAAAATATTGAAATTATTGAATATAATTTTTTTTCATAAAATTCAATTTATTTTTCAATTTGTCAATTTAATGGCTTAAATTGATATATCAAATAAAATATTGAAATAATTGAATATAATTTTTTTTCATAAAATTCAATTTATTTTTCAATTTGTCAATTTAATGGATTAAATTGAAATATCAAATAATATATTGAAATTATTGAATAAAATTTTTTTCCATAAAATTCAAATTTTTTTACAATTTGTCAATTAAATGGATTAAATTGAAATATCAAATAAAATATTGAAATTATTGAATATAATTTTTTTTCATAAAATTCAATTTATTTTTCAATTTGTCAATTTAATGGATTAAATTGAAATATCAAATAAAATATTGAAATTATTGAATAAAATTTTTTTTCATAAAATTCAATTTATTTTTCAATTTGTCAATTTAATGGATTAAATTGAAATATCAAATAAAATATTGAAATTATTGAATATAATTTTTTTTCAAAATATTCAATTTTTTTTCAATTTATCAATTTAACGGATTAAATTGAAAAATCAAATAAAATATTGAAATTATTGAATATAATTTTTTTTCATAAAATTCAATTTATTTTTCAATTTTTCAATTTAATGGATTAAATTGAAATATCAAATAAAATATTGAAATTATTGAATAAAATTTTTTTTCATAAAATTCAATTTATTTTTCAATTTTTCAATTTAATGGATTAAATTGAAATATCAAATAAAATATTGAAATTATTGAATAAATTTTTTTTTCATAAAATTCAAATTTTTTTACAATTTGTCAATTAAATGGATTAAATTGAAATATCAAATAAAATATTGAAATTATTGAATATAATTTTTTTTCATAAAATTCAATTTATTTTTCAATTTGTCAATTTAATGGATTAAATTGAAATATCAAATAAAATATTGAAATTATTGAATAAAATTTTTTGTCATAAAATTCAAATTTTTTTACAATTTGTCAATTAAATGGATTAAATTGAAATATCAAATAAAATATTGAAATTATTGAATATAATTTTTTTTCATGAAATTTAAATTTTTTTAATATTCACTTTATTCCAATTTATCAATTAAATTAACTAAATTGAAATATCAAATAAAATATTGAAATTATTGAATTTAATTTTTTTTCATAAAATTTAATTTTTTTTTCAATTTACCAATTTAATGAATTAAATTGAAATATCAAATAAAATATTGAAATTATTGAATTTAATTTTTTTTCATAAATTTTAATTTTTTTTTCAATTTACCAATTTAATGAATTAAATTGAAATATCAAATAGAATATTGAAATTATTGAATTTAATTTTTTTTCATAAATTTTAATTTTTTTTTCAATTTACCAATTTAATGAATTAAATTGAAATATCAAATAAAATATTGAAATTATTGAATATAATTTTTTTTCGTGAAATTTAAATTTTTTTAATATTCACTTTTTTCTTCAATTTATCAATATAATGTAATAAATTGAAATATCAAATAAAATATTGAAATTATTGAATTTAATTTTTTTTCATAAAATTCAATTTATTTTTCAATTTGTCAATTAAATGGATTAAATTGAAATATCAAATAAAATATTGAAATTATTGAATTTAATTTTTTTTCATAAAATTTAATTTTTTTTTCAATTTATCAATTTAATGGATTAAATTGAAATATAAAATAAAATATTGAAATTATTGAATATAATTTTTTTTTTAAATATTCAATTTTTTTTCAATTTATCAATTTAACGGATTAAATTGAAAAATCAAATAAAATATTGAAATAATTGAATATAATTTTTTTTCATAAAATTCAATTTATTTTTCAATTTGTCAATTTAATGGATTAAATTGAAATATCAAAAAAAATATTGAAATTATTGAATATAATTTTTTTTCATAAAATTCAATTTATTTTTCAATTTGTCAATTTAATGGATTAAATTGAAATATCAAATAAAATATTGAAATTATTGAATAAAATTTTTTTTCATAAAATTCAAATTTTTTTACAATTTGTCAATTAAATGGATTAAATTGAAATATCAAATAAAATATTGAAATTATTGAATATAATTTTTTTTCATGAAATTTAAATTTTTTTAATATTCACTTTTTTCTTCAATTTATCAATATAATGTAATAAATTGAAATATCAAATAAAATATTGAAATTATTGAATTTAATTTTTTTTCATAAATTTTAATTTTTTTTTCAATTTACCAATTTAATGAATTAAATTGAAATATCAACTAAAATATTGAAATAATTGAATATAATTGTATATAATTTTTTTTCATAAATTTTAAAATTTCCACTTTTTTCCAATTAATTAATTTATTGGCTTAAATTGAAATATCAAATAAAATATTGAAATAATTGAATATAATTTTTTTTCATAAAATTCAATTTTTTTTCAATTTATCAATTAAATTAATTAAATTGAAATATCAAATAAAATATTGAAATTATTGAATTTAATTTTTTTTCATAAAATTTAATTTTTTTTTCAATTTATCAATTTAATGGATTAAATTGAAATATAAAATAAAATATTGAAATTATTGAATATAATTTTTTTTTTAAATATTCAATTTTTTTTCAATTTATCAATTTAACGGATTAAATTGAAAAATCAAATAAAATATTGAAATAATTGAATATAATTTTTTTTCATAAAATTCAATTTATTTTTCAATTTGTCAATTTAATGGATTAAATTGAAATATCAAAAAAAATATTGAAATTATTGAATAAAATTTTTTTTCATAAAATTCAAATTTTTTTACAATTTGTCAATTAAATGGATTAAATTGAAATATCAAATAAAATATTGAAATTATTGAATATAATTTTTTTTCATAAAATTCAATTTATTTTTCAATTTGTCAATTTAATGGATTAAATTGAAATATCAAATAAAATATTGAAATTATTGAATAAAATTTTTTTTCATAAAATTCAAATTTTTTTACAATTTGTCAATTAAATGGATTAAATTGAAATATCAAATAAAATATTGAAATTATTGAATATAATTTTTTTTCATGAAATTTAAATTTTTTTAATATTCACTTTTTTCTTCAATTTATCAATATAATGTAATAAATTGAAATATCAAATAAAATATTGAAATTATTGAATTTAATTTTTTTTCATAAATTTTAATTTTTTTTTCAATTTACCAATTTAATGAATTAAATTGAAATATCAACTAAAATATTGAAATAATTGAATATAATTGTATAAAATTTTTTTTCATAAATTTTAAAATTTCCACTTTTTTCCAATTAATTAATTTATTGGCTTAAATTGAAATATCAAATAAAATATTGAAATAATTGAATATAATTTTTTTTCATAAAATTCAATTTTTTTTCAATTTATCAATTTAATGGATTAAATTGAAATAACAAATAAAATATTGAAATTATTGAATTTAATTTTTTTTCATAAATTTTAATTTTTTTTTCAATTTACCAATTTAATGAATTAAATTGAAATATCAAATAAAATATTGAAATAATTGAATATAATTGTATATAATTTTTTTTCATAAATTTTAAAATTTCCACTTTTTTTCCAATTTATCAATTTAATGGCTTAAATTGAAATATCAAATAAAATATTGAAATAATTGAATATAATTTTTTTTCATAAATATCAATTTTTTTTCAATTTATCAATTTAATGGATTAAATTGAAATAACAAATAAAATATTAAAATTATTAAATATAATTTTGTTTCATAAAATTCAATTTTTTTCTTCAATTTATCAATTTAATGGATTAAATTGAAATATCAAATAAATATAAATTTTTTTCATGAAATTTAATTTTTTTTTAATATTCACTTTTTTTCCAATTTATCAATTAAATTAATTAAATTGAAATATCAAATAAAATATTGAAATTATTGAATTTAATTTTTTTTCATAAAATTTAATTTTTTTTTCAATTTATCAATTTAATGGATTAAATTGAAATATAAAATAAAATATTGAAATTATTGAATATAATTTTTTTTTTAAATATTCAATTTTTTTTCAATTTATCAATTTAACGGATTAAATTGAAAAATCAAATAAAATATTGAAATAATTGAATATAATTTTTTTTCATAAAATTCAATTTATTTTTCAATTTGTCAATTTAATGGATTAAATTGAAATATCAAAAAAAATATTGAAATTATTGAATATAATTTTTTTTCATAAAATTCAATTTATTTTTCAATTTGTCAATTTAATGGATTAAATTGAAATATCAAATAAAATATTGAAATTATTGAATAAAATTTTTTTTCATAAAATTCAAATTTTTTTACAATTTGTCAATTAAATGGATTAAATTGAAATATCAAATAAAATATTGAAATTATTGAATATAATTTTTTTTCATGAAATTTAAATTTTTTTAATATTCACTTTTTTCTTCAATTTATCAATATAATGTAATAAATTGAAATATCAAATAAAATATTGAAATTATTGAATTTAATTTTTTTTCATAAATTTTAATTTTTTTTTCAATTTACCAATTTAATGAATTAAATTGAAATATCAACTAAAATATTGAAATAATTGAATATAATTGTATATAATTTTTTTTCATAAATTTTAAAATTTCCACTTTTTTCCAATTAATTAATTTATTGGCTTAAATTGAAATATCAAATAAAATATTGAAATAATTGAATATAATTTTTTTTCATAAAATTCAATTTTTTTTCAATTTATCAATTAAATTAATTAAATTGAAATATCAAATAAAATATTGAAATTATTGAATTTAATTTTTTTTCATAAAATTTAATTTTTTTTTCAATTTATCAATTTAATGGATTAAATTGAAATATAAAATAAAATATTGAAATTATTGAATATAATTTTTTTTTTAAATATTCAATTTTTTTTCAATTTATCAATTTAACGGATTAAATTGAAAAATCAAATAAAATATTGAAATAATTGAATATAATTTTTTTTCATAAAATTCAATTTATTTTTCAATTTGTCAATTTAATGGATTAAATTGAAATATCAAAAAAAATATTGAAATTATTGAATAAAATTTTTTTTCATAAAATTCAAATTTTTTTACAATTTGTCAATTAAATGGATTAAATTGAAATATCAAATAAAATATTGAAATTATTGAATATAATTTTTTTTCATGAAATTTAAATTTTTTTAATATTCACTTTTTTCTTCAATTTATCAATATAATGTAATAAATTGAAATATCAAATAAAATATTGAAATTATTGAATTTAATTTTTTTTCATAAATTTTAATTTTTTTTTCAATTTACCAATTTAATGAATTAAATTGAAATATCAACTAAAATATTGAAATAATTGAATATAATTGTATATAATTTTTTTTCATAAATTTTAAAATTTCCACTTTTTTCCAATTAATTAATTTATTGGCTTAAATTGAAATATCAAATAAAATATTGAAATAATTGAATATAATTTTTTTTCATAAAATTCAATTTTTTTTCAATTTATCAATTTAATGGATTAAATTGAAATAACAAATAAAATATTGAAATTATTGAATTTAATTTTTTTTCATAAATTTTAATTTTTTTTTCAATTTACCAATTTAATGAATTAAATTGAAGTATCAACTAAAATATTGAAATAATTGAATATAATTGTATATAATTTTTTTTCATAAATTTTAAAATTTCCACTTTTTTTCCAATTTATCAATTTAATGGCTTAAATTGAAATATCAAATAAAATATTGAAATAATTGAATATAATTTTTTTTCATAAATATCAATTTTTTTTCAATTTATCAATTTAATGGATTAAATTGAAATAACAAATAAAATATTAAAATTATTAAATATAATTTTGTTTCATAAAATTCAATTTTTTTCTTCAATTTATCAATTTAATGGATTAAATTGAAATATCAAATAAATATAAATTTTTTTCATGAAATTTAATTTTTTTTTAATATTCACTTTTTTTCCAATTTATCAATTAAATTAATTAAATTGAAATATCAAATAAAATATTGAAATTATTGAATTTAATTTTTTTTCATAAAATTTAATTTTTTTTTCAATTTATCAATTTAATGGATTAAATTGAAATATAAAATAAAATATTGAAATTATTGAATATAATTTTTTTTTTAAATATTCAATTTTTTTTCAATTTATCAATTTAACGGATTAAATTGAAAAATCAAATAAAATATTGAAATAATTGAATATAATTTTTTTTCATAAAATTCAATTTATTTTTCAATTTGTCAATTTAATGGATTAAATTGAAATATCAAAAAAAATATTGAAATTATTGAATATAATTTTTTTTCATAAAATTCAATTTATTTTTCAATTTGTCAATTTAATGGATTAAATTGAAATATCAAATAAAATATTGAAATTATTGAATAAAATTTTTTTTCATAAAATTCAAATTTTTTTACAATTTGTCAATTAAATGGATTAAATTGAAATATCAAATAAAATATTGAAATTATTGAATATAATTTTTTTTCATGAAATTTAAATTTTTTTAATATTCACTTTTTTCTTCAATTTATCAATATAATGTAATAAATTGAAATATCAAAAAAAATATTGAAATTATTGAATTTAATTTTTTTTCATAAATTATAATTTTTTTTTCAATTTACCAATTTAATGAATTAAATTGAAATATCAACTAAAATATTGAAATAATTGAATATAATTGTATATAATTTTTTTTCATAAATTTTAAAATTTCCACTTTTTTCCAATTAATTAATTTATTGGCTTAAATTGAAATATCAAATAAAATATTGAAATAATTGAATATAATTTTTTTTCATAAAATTCAATTTTTTTTCAATTTATCAATTAAATTAATTAAATTGAAATATCAAATAAAATATTGAAATTATTGAATTTAATTTTTTTTCATAAAATTTAATTTTTTTTTCAATTTATCAATTTAATGGATTAAATTGAAATATAAAATAAAATATTGAAATTATTGAATAAAATTTATTTTCATAAAATTCAAATTTTTTTACAATTTGTCAATTAAATGGATTAAATTGAAATATCAAATAAAATATTGAAATTATTGAATATAATTTTTTTTCATAAATTATAATTTTTTTTTCAATTTACCAATTTAATGAATTAAATTGAAATATCAAATAAAATATTGAAATAATTGAATATAATTTTTTTTCATAAAATTCAATTTTTTTTCAATTTATCAATTTAATGGATTAAATTGAAATAACAAATAAAATATTGAAATTATTGAATATAATTTCTTTTCATAAAATTCAATTTTTTTTCAATTTATCAATTTAATGGATTAAATTGAAATAACAAATAAAATATTAAAATTATTAAATATAATTTTGTTTCATAAAATTCAATTTTTTTCTTCAATTTATCAATTTAATGGATTAAATTGAAATATCAAATAAATATAAATTTTTTTCATGAAATTTAATTTTTTTTTAATATTCACTTTTTTTCCAATTTATCAATTAAATTAATTAAATTGAAATATCAAATAAAATATTGAAATTATTGAATTTAATTTTTTTTCATAAAATTTAATTTTTTTTTCAATTTATCAATTTAATGGATTAAATTGAAATATAAAATAAAATATTGAAATTATTGAATATAATTTTTTTTTTAAATATTCAATTTTTTTTCAATTTATCAATTTAACGGATTAAATTGAAAAATCAAATAAAATATTGAAATAATTGAATATAATTTTTTTTCATAAAATTCAATTTATTTTTCAATTTGTCAATTTAATGGATTAAATTGAAATATCAAAAAAAATATTGAAATTATTGAATAAAATTTTTTTTCATAAAATTCAAATTTTTTTACAATTTGTCAATTAAATGGATTAAATTGAAATATCAAATAAAATATTGAAATAATTGAATATAATTTTTTTTCATAAAATTCAATTTATTTTTCAATTTGTCAATTTAATGGATTTAATTGAAATATCAAATAAAATATTGAAGTTATTGAATAAAATTTTTTTTCATAAAATTCAAATTTTTTTTCAATTTATCAATTAAATTAATTAAATTGAAATATCAAATAAAATATTGAAATTATTGAATTTAATTTTTTTTCATAAAATTTAATTTTTTTTTCAATTTATCAATTTAATGGATTAAATTGAAATATAAAATAAAATATTGAAATTATTGAATATAATTTTTTTTTTAAATATTCAATTTTTTTTCAATTTATCAATTTAACGGATTAAATTGAAAAATCAAATAAAATATTGAAATAATTGAATATAATTTTTTTTCATAAAATTCAATTTATTTTTCAATTTGTCAATTTAATGGATTAAATTGAAATATCAAAAAAAATATTGAAATTATTGAATATAATTTTTTTTCATAAAATTCAATTTATTTTTCAATTTGTCAATTTAATGGATTAAATTGAAATATCAAATAAAATATTGAAATTATTGAATAAAATTTTTTTTCATAAAATTCAAATTTTTTTACAATTTGTCAATTAAATGGATTAAATTGAAATATCAAATAAAATATTGAAATTATTGAATATAATTTTTTTTCATGAAATTTAAATTTTTTTAATATTCACTTTTTTCTTCAATTTATCAATATAATGTAATAAATTGAAATATCAAAAAAAATATTGAAATTATTGAATTTAATTTTTTTTCATAAATTATAATTTTTTTTTCAATTTACCAATTTAATGAATTAAATTGAAATATCAACTAAAATATTGAAATAATTGAATATAATTGTATATAATTTTTTTTCATAAATTTTAAAATTTCCACTTTTTTCCAATTAATTATGTGGCGACAATCAATAACGCGCGACGCTATCGAATTATCTATATATTTCGAGAATATTCGAGACTAAATATATTAATCACATATCATATCGAGAATGTTCCGGAATAATCAAGAAAGCTATCGCCTAATTATATACGGGAGAGATAGCCGACAACAACAACAGTCGTTCAGTATCCGACGCCGCGGTCACACACATACGTTATCGCCGTACTCGCCGCGTTATCGCTAATTGTATTATAACCGCCGCCGAAACGATCATTTAATATTTAATGTATTATTATTATTTCTTTTTGTATCAACATTGATTTCGTTACTATTTCTAATACACGTATTATAAATTTTTACTTTTAGTTTTTCCTTCTTTGCGAGTGTTGTAATTGTATAAATAGTAATTAATAAATTATTATTCAAAATAATTGTGTGTACCATTTACGAACTACCCACAAATTGGTGACCTCGACGTGATGGCAGAGACAGACGCAACGATTGCTCGAGTGGCTGTCAAAATACCAGATTTCATTTCGTCAGATCCCGAACTTTGGTTTGCTATGGTCGAAGGTAGTTTCGCCAGCGCGGGAGTCACAGCTGATAGTACAAAATTCGGGTATGTGGTTGGAGCATTACCGCCGAAATATGCAGTTGAAGTCAAAGACATAATTATGACGCCGCCCTCGGACAGTAAGTATGTCAAAATAAAACATGAATTAATAAAACGTCTTAGTGCCTCCCAAGAGGAAAAAACACGTCAACTTCTGGAGCGCGTTGAGATTGGTGACCGTAAACCGTCACAATTTTTACGCCACCTCCAAAGCCTGGCTGACTCTTCCGTCCCGGAAACATTATTAAAGACACTTTGGATGGGCCGCCTACCAAAAAGTATACAAGTGGCGTTAGCAATAGTTAAAGATAGTAAGCTTGAAGAACTCGCTGTCCATGCAGACAACATCGCGGATGCATCTGGTCCTTTGCTACCTCAAATAGCCGAGACAACGAGAAGTGACACTCTTGAAGCCATGTTCAATCTTAAAATGTCTCAACTTACCTTGAGTATAAATCAGGAAATTGCGGCGTTGAGAAGTGAAGTGTCAGCGATCAATACTCGTCCCTCGCGTAACCCGGACTCAAGACCAAGTACTTACCGCTCAAGATCTCGATCTCGGAGCCGTACTCTCCATGGCGCAGATGGATTATGCTGGTATCATTGGCGTTATGGATCTCAGTCACGAAAATGTAAGGAACCTTGTACCTATAATTCGGGAAACGTGACGGGTCATCACTGATGACGGCCAGTGAGCCCAGTCCGTTCCCACGCCGTCTATTCATTACTGATCGAACTTCTCAAACTCAATTTCTCATCGACACGGGTGCCGACTTATGTGTTTATCCACGTAGTGCTGTTCCAGACCGACGAGTAAAATCCGATTACGTCCTATCAGCAGCCAATGGCACGCCCATTAACACCTACGGTACTATCACGCTCAGTCTCAACTTCGGACTTCGTCGAGATTTCATTTGGAGATTTGTGATAGCGGAAGTATCCAAACCCATCATTGGTGTGGACTTCTTAAGTCATTACAATCTTTTGGTAGACGTGCGTAATCAATGTCTTTTAGATGGTGTTACACGACTTACCGCTCATGGTCACGCTGCTGAATCCTCCATACCATCCATAAAGATCGTCGTGGGAGAAACGAAATACGACGGCTTACTACGGAAATTTCCCGAGATCACTCGACCGTATGGAGCGCCTAAAGACATTAGGCATAGCACCAAACACTATATTCAAACGACACCAGGACCCCCAGTATCTTGTAAACCACGACGCTTAGCACCTGATAAACTCAAGGCAGCAAAAAAGGAGTTTGAAGCTATGATCCAATTGGGCATTATTCGACCGTCCCAGGGACCTTGGGCATCACCATTACACTTGGTATCAAGGAACACAACTGATGCCTGGCGTCCTTGTGGGGATTACCGTGCTCTAAATGCTCGGACTGTTCCAGATCGGTACCCGGTTCGTCATATTCAGGACTTTGCACACTTTCTCCACGGTAAAACGATTTTTTCAACAATCGACCTAGTCCGAGCATATAATCAAATTCCTGTAGCTGAAGAAGATATTCCTAAAACAGCAATCGTGACACCATTTGGACTTTTCGAATTCCTCTTTATGTCTTTTGGGCTTCGAAATGCAGCACAATCGTTTCAACGATTTATTGACGAAGTACTTTTTGGGCTTGATTTCTGTTACAGCTACATTGACGACATCTTGGTGGCATCTGTTTCTGAGGAAGAGCACATCAAACATTTACAGATCATTTTTGAGCGTTTACGTGAATACTCTCTGGTTGTCAATCCAAAAAAGTGCGTTTTTGGACAGTCAGAAGTAAAGTTTTTGGGCTACATGATTACTAGAGAAGGAACACGTCCTCTACCTGACAGAGTCACTGACATTTTAAGCTACAAGAGGCCATCGTCCGCTAAGGGTCTACGACAGTTCTTGGGTATGTTAAACTTCTATCGTCGTTTTATACCTGGAGCTTCAGACGCACAAGCACCACTAAGTGACCTTTTGGTACCCAATTTAAAAGGTAAGTCACCTATTAACTGGACACCAGAGGCTATTTTGGCTTTTGAAAAATGCAAAGAGAAACTCGCTACAGCCACACTTCTCGCACATCCATGTGACAACGCTCGACTGGCTATTGTAAGTGATGCTTCAAACACCGGGGTTGGCGCAACTCTCCAACAGTTCGTCAATGATGTGTGGCAACCTCTTGCTTTCTTTTCCAAGAAGCTCACAGCGACCGAGACGAAATACGGAGCTTACGATCGAGAACTTCTCGCGATATACCTTGCTGTCAAGCATTTTCGGTATATGGTGGAAGGACGCGATTTTGTTATATTCACCGACCACAAACCCATCACTTTTGCATTTCAGCAGAAATCGGATAAATGCTCACCACGACAATTCAGACACCTAGACTTTATCTCACAATTCACCACGGATATTAGGTATGTTCCAGGTAAGCAGAATATCGTGGCTGATACTTTATCTCGCGTTGACGCCTTGTCAGAGACAATAGACTACACTGCATTAGCGATATCACAACAGGGAGACGAGGAATTAAAGAAATACGAAAAAGAAAACACTGGACTACAACTCAAGCAAGTTCAATTACCAGGTACGAATGTCTTAGTGTTCTGTGACCTATCAACTTCAACCGCCAGGCCCTTTGTCACAAAGCCATTCAGACGTAAAGTTTTCAATAATATACATCGACTTGCACATCCAGGTGTTAAGGCCACGACGAAGCTTGTTAAACAGCGATTCGTGTGGCCAGCCATTGACGCAGACTGCAGACATTGGGCGAGGGCATGTGTAGAATGTCAACGAGCCAAAATCACGCGCCATGTCACAGCACCTCTTGGTTCATTTTCTTTACCATCTCAAAGATTTGAACATGTTCATTTAGATCTAATCATTATGCCTTATTCCGAAGGATTTCGCTATTGCCTCACGTGTATCGATAGATTTACTCGATGGCCTGAGGTAATTCCATTGGAAGATCAAGAAGCGGAAACCGTAGCACGAGCCTTCTATACGCATTGGATCGCGAGATTTGGTACCCCTCTTCGTATCACAACAGACCAGGGAAGACAATTTGAGTCATGCCTTTTCAAGCAACTTAATGACTTGACTGGCACGAACCATCTTAGGACCACGGCCTATCATCCTTCAGCAAATGGCATGGTGGAACGAAGCCATCGGCAGCTTAAAGCCGCCATTAAATGTCATCAAAATAATCGATGGACAGAAACTCTTCCGACAGTCTTATTGGGTATCCGAGCAGCTTGGCGCGACGATCTTAAATCCACCTCGGCAGAATTAGTCTATGGAGAGCCACTTAGACTCCCAGGCGAATTCCTAACGTCAAAAGATAATGCCGCCAAGTTCGACGACGCAGCTGAGTTTATCAAAGATCTTCGACATCACATTCAGCAGATCCGACCTGTCAATGGTACGCGACATGGCGATAAGAAGAACTTTGTTTTCAAGGATCTTGCAACCACAGAGTACGTATTCATTCGACATGACGGACCCAAAAATGGAATACAAATGCCCTATGATGGTCCCTATCGAGTCATAAGTCGAAATATAAAAACTTTTGTCATTGATATAAAGACAAAAAAAGTTAGAGTAACTATAGATAGACTTAAACCGGCCTACATCATAGTAGACGACCATTCTAAGGAAGATATTTCGAGAGAAATGCAGACACCTACACCGAATACCATTACAAAGGAGGACCAAAGGACACGTTCCGGAAGAAGAGTTCGTTTTCCAGACCGTCTCCAAGTAGGTTTTGTTTGACTCCGTCACTGGTAGGGGAGTGATGTGGCGACAATCAATAACGCGCGACGCTATCGAATTATCTATATATTTCGAGAATATTCGAGACTAAATATATTAATCACATATCATATCGAGAATGTTCCGGAATAATCAAGAAAGCTATCGCCTAATT
>JASXSY010001887.1:0-67441 GCA_034509805.1 Sipha maydis | reverse complement strand
AATACATATTATTATAGCATGAATATAAATACATTAAAAATCAATCAAATATGCGCTGAAAATCTTTAACACGTACAAATAAAATATACATTTGAAATTTTGTAATCCTACTGTAAATACTTTTTTTCTTAATTTTAAAGAAATTGAATAACCAAAATAATTTTGTTGGTAGTTTTCATCTATAATAAAGCACGGCTGAAACATAATAAGTTATAGTATAAAAACACGTATTATACAAACGTGTAAAACGTATAAAACGTATAGTATATATCATATAATTATGTATACGTTTTATACTGTAAAAAAAAAAAAAAAAAATCACTTATAAACAAAAACACATTTATAATTTAAATTCACTTTAAAAAAAAATAGAATATAAATTATAAATAGACAAGTGTGGAATTATTAATTAATTATTTTTAATTATCATTATCCGTCGTGGACGTATTTATAGTACATTCATTGTACTTGTGATATTTATAAAATTTTATATATTTTTGGCAACATTTATATTTCATTTTATATCAATGTAATAATATATGTATTATATTCTGTACTTATAGCAATTTTTTATTATTTTCCTTTTAGATAAATTAAAAAAATGAGAGAAGGAAATTGAAAAGAAAAAAAAAATTTTTGTAACTTATTTAACGTATATCATTTTTAACTACTTATATAATATTATATATTTTTACCAAGTAAATTATAATTTCAATATCTGAAACAGAAAGTATTTTTAATATCGTATAATTATAATCTTGTGAAAGGTAATAATATACTATATATTATTAAAATTAGGTATTTGCAAAACGTCAAATATTTATATATTTTAGAGTCACTTATGTTCCGTCAATAATGAATAAGAAGCTACATTTATGTTTGTATATTCCTAATACTCTTGTATTTAAAGCAAATATATTATTATAAAAATATTTATTTACATTGTTTATATTGTCATAATTGAATTACTTATTATTACTGAGTAATCTATCTAAATTAATTAAATTTACTATAAAAAATAATTTTTAATTATTATATTAATATTTAATTTATTATCAAAAATATTTTTTCTTAAAAATAATGTACTTTTGTATAGTTAATCGTTATCTTTTTCAAAATATTTAACAATTACGAATATTATTGTTTAATTAAATTCTTAATTTTTTTTACATTATCGTACTTATAACCAAGAAATTTAGTACATATAAAATGCACTACAATCGTCAATAAACTGTACCTATATTTTTAAATTTTTTATATCAAAATTTAGCTATTATTTAGCTTAAAACCTTTATTGAAATATCATAAATCATTTATAATTAATGATTAAAATTGGTCATGATTACAAATAAACATATTTTGTAATAGTAATCAATATTATGATTACATTATTAGTTTAATAATTTAAAATAATATGATATTGTCATTATTGATTATATTAATTTATCTTATGATTAATTACTATAAGTTGTAGTCGTAATCTTTAATCATTAATCAGATTACGATTTTCCCGGCATTGTAAATATATAATAAATAAATAATAGTTAACGAAAATATAATATTACATGTAATCCTTTTAAAATTAAAATTATATATTACATTTAATATACTTGTAATATAAAAGATGATTTTAGATTCTGAACGGAGTGAAGAATGTATTGATTTTACAATGATGTGTGTTTTTTTTTTTTTTTTTTTTTTGTGTCTGTCGACACGTTTTGGGGCAGTAAAAATGCTTCGATTGCCTTATGTAACAACTTTTCTGAAAGGAAAGTGAATCTATTTGGTACTTTGGGGGGTCAAAAGTTAAAAATTTTCAATATTTTTTTAAATGCGACGGGAAAAACCATAAAAAAATTTGGGAAAAACGGGAGTTTTTACGCAAAACCAGTTTTTACAATCGGTGATAAAAAAAATTTGGCTCGTACAAAATACTTAAAAATTTAATAGAAGATTCCACAGAAGTAGTTCTTAAAGTCATTCAAAAATTATTAAAATCCATAGGCACAATTTTTTTTTATAAGCGTTTGAACAGCGAATATTGACAAAAAATTACATGTAAAATATAATATAATGTAGAATGTTCTAGACTGACAAATATATCGGTTTTTTATTAAATGCTCTAACTCAAAAACGAAAAACCGCAACAACTTGAAATTTTCACCAAATCTTTATATTGACGTTTTCTATACATGGTTAAGATTTCAAAGTATTTTGACATATTTTGACTTATTTATAGGCAATTTAAATTTTCGATTTTTGTTAAATTTTTGTTTTTAAACATCTATAAAATTTAATTGGTTGAGCGAAAACTCTTGAAAATTTTATACTAGGTTTATAATAAGTTAAACTTATCGTAACTAAAAAATATCGGTGATCGGTTAACTCAATTTTTTTTTATAAGCCCTTAATGCTCAAATTTGTATAAAATGTGTAAAAATCACGATAATTTGCAAGTTATTTTGTAGATAAAAATTCATAAAATTTTTTTTGTTCATACTTAAGGATCAAAATTTTAATACTAGGTTATCTACGAGCTACTCTTCAAAAATCTTTAAAAAAATTTCTACCGGACTAAGAGGAAAAATTGTATGACTGTTTGAAATTTAAATATTTACGAAATTGCATAAAATAGCGATTTATTGTCAAACGATTTTAAATATTTTTTATAATTCAAAAAGTATAAGTCGCAGATTTTTGAAATTTCTACCAGCTGTTAAGATTGGTATTTCTTTTATGCAATATTTTTTTCAAAATATTATATTGATTTTTAAGCCACTTATAGTCATTTAAAATATTCGATTTTTTTACATTTTATTTTTATAATCGGTGATAAAAAAAATTTGGCTACTACAAAATACTTGAAAATTTAATCGAAGATTCCACAGAAGTAGTTCTTAATGTCATTCAAAAATTATTAAAATCCATAGGCACAATTTTTTTTTTATAAGCGTTTGAGCATCGAATATTGACATAAAATTACATGTAAAATATAATATAATGTAGAATGTTCTAGACTGACAAACTATATCGCTGTATGCAACTGCCAACCCATCCTAATTGAAAAATATATTTATCGTTTCAAAATAAAATATACTTTTTACAATGTTTATAAATAACAATGTATTATATCCTAGACAAACATATGAACTCCGTTCAGAATCGTTATTCGTATACAATGATATCTATCATTGCATTCAAATTTAACAAATCCATTATAATAATGACCTATCCTATAAGCGAGGTGCACTCCACCCCTAACTGTACAGCAGAGCGAGGCCCATCCGGTTATTTTTTTTACTTTGCCTTACATAAATATTTCATCTTATATAATGTCTAGGCATTTCGTAAAATGATTAGATAATATTTTAAATATAATTGTGTATAATCTGTATTATTTACTTTTTCTAAAACCATTATTCATAATACTTAGGATTTACGCATAATTTTTAAATTATCCACAGTAAGGGTAACATATGCGTTCGAAAAAATCGAATAATAAAAAAAATAACCATTATTATTATTTAGAATATTGACCATTTAGTAATTTTTAAATTGTATTATTTTATTATTTTATTACTTAAGAATTTATAACCATGTTTTTTGTTACTCTCAAAATTTATTTTTGATTTTATTGAATAAAATTCTTTAAATATTTGATCGCTTAAAACGACAAAAAAAAAATCTGTAAGTACTGTTTAGAGTTATCTGAATGAGTCTATTCTTTGAAAGATCGTTTTTTGTTGAAAATCATAGCTAAATTGAAAAATAATATAAAAACAATAGTCAAAGAGGTTAAATTTAATATGTATGAAATATTAAGCGATAAGAATTATATTAATAAGATTCAGCTATAATAAATAAAATATCATAAATAAATATCATAAATTATCATTTTTATTGAGAAATAATTGAAATTCCTTTTTTATATATTTTAATTTTGTAATTGTTTATTTTATTTTATTTAGAGATTAAAACATGTATGGTTTTAAATATTATTATAATAATAATAGTAAACACTGTTTATTTATGTTTTATTTATGAATTTTCTTTATAAATCAGTGCTCATAAAATGTTGATCATTTTTAGAGGGAAAATGTATCAGTTAAACCAAACAGTAAAAAAAAAATTAAACATTACAAACATAGCACTATTTATCAATTAAATTATTTTACTATGCCAATAACTGGGTACTTTACCCTACAGTTAAATTTATCAAATAAGCGGAAATTTTTACATTTTGAATATTGATGGTGAAAATGTGTTTGAAGTAAAATAAAAATAACTATTTTTATATGGCTTTGAAAGAAAGGTATTAGAATTTCAATAATTTCAAGATTATAATAAAGTTTGAGCTTAAGTTTTACTTTAATTTGTTATTATTAATTTTACTCTTTGTAAACTATTAGTATCATTATTATTATTTTAATTTTGAATAGAAATATACAAAGGGATAAAATAGTTTCGGTGGTATCGTTGTTCATGCATTGACCTAAGTGTAAAAAATACGTTGTATTTATTTTTAAATAGTGAGTAAACGCAATAATCTGTTGTTTATATGAATACTATAGTGTAGTATAAAAAATCAAATTTTGTGCTGAAACTGACGGCCTCAATAGAATTAGGAGAATTAGTGAAATAAAGAAATGTAATTTGATTAAAAAAATACTCGGACACATTGTTCACGTTCAATTCGAAGATAAAATTGTAATTTTATACTTTTGTTTAGACATAATGTTGTGCATGCGTATGTATATATGTATTTAGTGTGTGTGAGTGTCTTTCTCCCTCTTTTATAGTCTCTTTAGGATCCACAAAAACAATCTCGGCCGACGTGACGGGATCTACTGTATGTGTATAGATAGGCTACTATAGCTATAGGGCCTTCAAATGATTTCCCCAGACTAATAGCTTGAACAGGAAATTCGGTCACGTTTCAGGTAAAAATCTGGTTGATATGTATTACGATTTTTAATTGTAAATGTCTGCTGACTGAAGAGGATTTCGATGTATTCTATAGGAGTTTTAGTTGTCAGTATGTGTTGTAAAATGAAAATCCAATGTGATCCATCTAGGTATTTTGCTAATGTACGTATTGGTTATTTCCATTTGGTAAAAGTAATGTTCAAAAAGTTTCTTGTACCCCTACCAACCAATTGGATTAGTACGCAGAAATATAATTTTGTCAATTGTTTTTATGTTATCTATAATTTAGTGTTAAAAGACTTATCAATATGTATATTTATATAATATCAATTAATATATCTATATAATATTATTATGAGAATCGACGATGAAATATGACATGTTTGATTTATGCTATTTAGATTTATGGTTCAAATGGTAATGCGCATATAATGAGAACATAACAATAATAATATATATTTGCCGAAAAAGTTATTAGAATTCAGATTTAAATTGAATTGATAGATTAATTTATATTCAAGGTATGAATAGTTTATGGTTTAGTATTTACTTTGTTTAACTTAATTAATGGTTAATAGAAACCTTTACAATAAACTATAATAATTATTATTATGAATAATCCTGTCATTTAAGTTTTTGAATTTAAGATGGAGATATTTTTACTAATTTATTAGGTTTATTATGGGTGATACATGACATTACGATATATTTGTAAATGTTATAATTGTTATGAATGACCAAATATTTTTACACTTTAATTTATATAATTTAATTTATTTATATTTTGCGACACAATTATTATTTTATGATTGATTTCTAACCTTACAAATATACTTGTTTTAAAGTATAGTTATTATTTGTATTTTTCAATGCTTTTAAAATCTCAAAATGCATCATTTATACGGTTTATCAACAAAAAATACTTTTCATGCCATACGTGAAATGATTACCTTAATTTAATAACAGTTCTCAAATACTGTTAGACAATTTAAGCTTTTTTTAAACTTTTTATGACTACTGGAATCAAGAAAATCAGCTAATCGTATAGTTCATTTAATTATTTTTTGCGTAGTTCTTGATGGAATAATGGAATGTTTACGTGTAAAGTTTTCGTTTTCAATCATGTAAATGATCAGTCTATAATTTTATTTGAACATTCTTTATATATTTTGATTAATAAAATGCATATATTTTATATGAACCTATTTTTATGTGTTTGAAAACCAAATAAAATACTTACAATTTGAAATATTGATATGAAATATATTTAGGGATTTATAGAATTATACAATTTTTGAACTATTATAAAAAAAATTATAAAAATAATTAGATACTAATATAATTCATAATCTGATACAAAATTATAAAATATATTGTTGATTAATTATTGTAATATATTTTATTATTCTGAAAAATTCTGAAAATTCTGAAAAAAACCTTGGTCTTGGATGACAAGACAATAATCCGTTGTCATTTTGGGACATCGACCAAAAAAAAAAAAAAAGGATTGTCCCCACGACGTCGCCGTAATATCACTCGCAGATATTGAACTTTCTCTCTTCCCCAAAAAAAACCGCAACCTCTTACGAAGCAAGTATAGGCGTGTCCTATCCATTATTATAATATCTATGGTAACAACGGTAATTATTACCGAATAACATTATACCGGTATTCTGATATACCGAAAACACCGGATACCGATATTCTTTAAACACTACAGTTAGCAGTGAAAATAAGAGCAACAGACTGTTCGTAACTTCATGTTCTACCGATGTGGTTGATTAGATCAATCTGTCCGCTGCCAAAATGAAAAATAAATAAATTTAATTTCTTATCAAACTCCTTATCAATAAAAAGCAACATTTAAGAAAATCCCATTAAATCCTATCAAAAACTCAAAACCCAGAGTTTCCCCTTGACGCGGTACGTCGTAGTGGCCTCCCGGACCTAAATCAAGCAAAAAAAAATTTCCAAAATGGGGGAGGGGGTTCCCCCGTTCCCTAAATCGGAAAACTGTAGTCTTCAACTTAAAGAGGCGTTCCCCCTTAGCCCGATGTCTTTAACTTGAATTCCCGCCGATTTATACTTAACTCAAAATGTGGGGGGGTGGGGGCTTTGGTTCCCTAATGGTGGAAATTCATCTGGGACCAATAAGCAAGTGGAGACCCACAATAATAAAGTACTACAATACTTTCGAGAAAAAAATGTCAAAATGTTTAGCATTCGAGCTCAAGGTCGATGCCACAAGGCCCCTAAATAATTCAATCGACACCGTCATATCGGATGACATCAACAAGACAGGAGGATTGCCGAGAGAGCTGGTAATATTCGTGGGAGCAAAAGTGATGCTGCGATCTAATATCGATGTACAAAAAGGCCTGGTCAATGGAGCAATAGGTATTGTAACGGAACTGAAATGGGCTGGTGGCTACCGCAGAGGTCAGATTTACAAGCAGGACATACCTGACGTAATGGTGGATTTTGGCGTGGATGGATCCACCAGATCAAGCCAAAATCAATACAATTTCCAGCAAAATTCAGTTACGGAACTGCCGAGCGCCGTATGCTGCCTTTAATATTATCATGGGCTTCAACAGCCATAAAATGCAGGGCACCACAGTCGATTATGCTGTCATTTACTTGGGACAGAAACTATTCGTACAAGGTCAAGCGTACGTCATCATTAGTAGAGTTCGTAGCCTCGATGGACTACGTATCGAAGAATTGGACGCTTCAAAAATAACGGGCAAGACATTCTGTAACGTTGACGCTTTGGATGAAATCGACAGAATGAGACAACATCGTCCCAATATCTCGGAAGCAATTGTAAATGACGGACAATAAATTATAAGTACTGTCAAATAACAAAATATATAATACACGTCATAATGGTCTCATAATGAAATTGTTAATATAAACAAATTTCAATTGGTTGTGGCAAACAAAATAAATGTCATGTCATTTCAAGACATAAAATTAAATAACAATATTTTTCTGCATTATATACATTATTATTTTAAAATTTATAAATTTTATAAAAAAAAAGTTGATATTTCAAAATTTGCATGGAAATAAGGATCTATCCAATAAAATACTTGTTTTCAAATTTTACATAGATATCAAATTATTCGTAAAAATTCATCTCTAAAGCTTTTACTAAAATATTTATTTGACATTAAAAAAATTAAGATTATAGGATTTAGAAATTCATTAAAAATTGAGTTATACATTGTGATCACTAATTTAGGGAACACTGCATTTATCGGCCGGATTATTTTGGAATAAATCAATTTTGTTTTACAAGCTGGTGCTATATTAATACACATTTACAGATACATTTCAAAATTTTTATAATTTTTGGTCTGCGCATGAGCAGTAATAACTTATTTTTTTTTAAAAAGCAACACCTATTTTGAACACAATATTTAGATTGACCTAATTTTTTAAACTAATTTTTAATGATTCAACTATGATTCTAAATTAAAATTGACTGAATAAGATTATGTCAATTTTAATAAATAATACTTTTTTTATTTTAAAAAATGTATAAAATCATTAATAATTAATTATCATTGGTTATTTTTTGAATATTTGTACGTATTTAGATTCTGAACGAAAATGATGGAATCTATTGGTTTTATAATGATGTGTGTTTTTTATTTTATTTTTATTTTTGTCTGACGACACCTTTTTGGCAGTAAAAATGCTTTGATTTGCTTATGTAGCAACTTTTCTGAAAGGAAAGTGAATCTAGTTGGACCTTGGTGGTCAAAAGTAAAAATTTTCAATATTTTTGCGACGGGAAAAACCCTAAAAAAAGGGAAAAACGGAGTTTTTACGCAAAACCAGTTTTCGACAAAATCAAATTTTTATTTTGCTATAAATCAAAACTAATCATTGTAAATACTTGAAATTTACACAAATGTTAAGATTAGCGTTCTCTAACACCAAATGTTAAGATTAGCGTTCTCTATACACCATTAAATTTTCAAAGTATTTTGACTTTTATTGAGCTATTTATAGACAATTGAAATTTTCAATTTTTTTAATTTTTTTTTTTAAAATAACGATAAAACTTTTTTGGCCGGCCAGAAAATCTTGAAAATTTAATAAAAGGTTTCTTATAAGTTTTTCCTTAACTGATAAAAAAAAATTTAAAATCGTAAGTTACAATTTTTTTTTATAAGTGCTCAAAGTTCCAATTTATACGAAATATGTAAAAATCGCAAAAATTAGCAAGTTATTTTGTAGATAAAAATTCATAAAATTTTTTCTGTTCATACTTAAGGTTCAAAATTTTAACACTAGGTTATCTTAAAGCTATTCTTCAAGAATCTTTAAAAAAATTTATACCGTATTAAGAGGAAAAAATGTTATGACTGTTTGAAATTTAAATATTTACGAAATTGCATAAAATAGCGATTTATTGTCAAACGATTTTTAATATTTGTTATAATTCAAAAAGTATAAGTCGCAGATTTTTGAAATTTCTACCAGCTGTTAAAATTGGTATTTCCTTTATATCATATTTTTTTCGAAATGTAATATTGATTTTTAAGCCACTTATAGGCATTTAAAATATTCGATTTTTTTACATTTTATTTTTATAATCGGTGATAAAAAAAATTTGGCTCCTACAAAATACTTGAAAATTTAATAAAAGACTCCACAGAAGTAGTTTTTAATGTCATTCAAAAATAATTAAAATTCATAGGCACAATTTTTTATTATAAGCGTTTGAATAGCGAATATTGACATAGAATTACATGTAAAATATAATATAATGTATAATATTCTAGACTGACAAATGATATCGGTTTTTTTAAAATGCGCTTACTCAAAAACCAAAAATCGCAACAACTTGAAATATTTACCAAATCTTTATATTGACGTTCTCTATACATGGTTAAGTTTTCAAAGTATTTTGACATATTTTGACTTATTTATAGACAATTTGAATTTTCGATTTTTCTAAATTTTTCCTTTCAAAATAAAATATACTTATTACAATATTTATAAAGAACATTGTATTATATTCTAGACAAACATATCATCTCCATTCAGAATCGTTTTTCGTATACAATGATATCTATTATTGCATTCAAATTTAACAAATCCATTGTAATAATGACCTTTCCTATTAACGAGATGCATTCCACCCCCAACTGTACAGCAGAGCGAGGCCCATCCGGTTCTTTTTTTTAAAACTTTTCGGTGATTGATTTTTTGAGTTCCGGAATGTTTCTTTCGAATTGAAAAAGCTACATCAAGCTTTAGATTATAAAATTGTCCATATGACATAATTAATCGTTAAAATGGGGCCCTCGGCCAACACTAAAAAATGGATCAACATGGAGAAATATGTCGTGTATTGAATATCAGGTATTTATATTAAGTCGCACTATATATATAAAGTAAAGTTTAAATTTTGTAAAGTGATAATTTTCGTATCATTTTTATTCGTTACGATTTTATTTATAGCCGTATATATCCTTTCCTTACATAGAACGCAATAGTCGTAAAATTTAGGTTTTATCTTTATAAAATAAGATTATTCGATTATTACAACTTTATTCATTTATTTAATACCTGCATTTCTTATAACATGAATGTTTAATTAATGTGATTGTTATTATAAAAAGTAAATGCCAATATTGTTTAAATTGTTTGTTGTCATAGTAAAACAAACAAATTAAGAATTACATTGTTACTGGTCGGCGGGCAACGTCGAGTAATTCATTATATAAAATAAAACATAATATTGTAGTTGGCACTATTGTTGGGTTACAATGTGCATGGAAACTTCTAGTTTACTCTTATATTGAAGTAATAGTTTAAGGAATCAATGTGGTTATATAGGCACAATGCTTTTTTAAACTATAAATTAGATAAATATATTTTATCTCCTTTTTCTATTTGATGAAAAATAACTAAAATAACATATTTTTACATTGTATAATATTATTATAAAAACACAATATTTTACGTTAAGCTTGATACACTTGTTTATGTGGTGTACCTTTTGGCGTGGAAAAAAAGTTTAATAAAAATAATAAATTAATATTTTGGAACGCGTGTTGCGCTTGTACACGTTAACCGAGAAAAATGGTTAGGTCAAGAGCAAAATAAATTAACAAGCCAAGTGAATTTTCCGGCTAGATGACTTTTTTTTATTATCTTACGAAATATTTATCTTCCGATGAATGTACAGTAACAATAATAACAACCGGATGGCACATATGTACAATATTTACCACTATTATTGTCTATACATATGCTTTATTAAGACATATGTATTCGTATATATATATCCACATTTTCCAACTGGTTATATCAAGGTTTGTCCTATCCCAGCTTTACGCCGATAATATTTATCGTGAATTTTTAGATAAATCGTGTAGACAGATGGACTGATACCGTTAATAACGATTAGAAATCGATTTACACATTACCTTCTTTCCTCCACGCTTAAGCGGGGCGGATGTGTCAGTCGCCCTCCTCCTTAACTAATCAGCTGAATTTATCGACTCACTCTTTGTTTTTGAATATTTTATAACCACTTTTTCCAATAACTGTGTACTCGAGTAAGTGCTGCCGGATATTTTTTTTTCTAATTATCTTTAAAAGCTTCTGTATTGTACGTAGTATATGCGTTTGAATCACTCGAGTACATACATGCGTTAGAAATCTCTTCGTTACTCATCCGGCTCACACACGTTATTACGTTGTCCCACACACACACACACACACACTTTTACATACATGTAGAGAGATGCTCAAGTGATGTGATGCTGTTTTGTCTTTGAATTATTCAACCTAACCATCGTTGCGACAATGCTGATTATACGGACCAGAAGTCATTGGAGCCAATGAGAAAACTTTAATTCATTGTACTAGCTCTGGAGTAACTACGTTCGCGGTGATATCAAAATGAACTAGGTTTAATGGATTTCGATTTTTTTTCTTCCAATAATATATATATATATATATATTACCGTTTTCCATATATATGTATAGAACGGGAAATGAAAAAAAAATAAGTATAGAAGGATTCTTCGGAACTTTTGATTTACTATTATAATTTACAGCTTACGGCTACGATTCGAGCGTGTGTGTGCATATACGTGTGGTATGCTCATGTAAGAGCGACTGATGTATATATGTATATATATATATATATACATATATATATACATCAGATTGTATGAGAGAGTATTAGTGTGTGTTTGTGTGGTCTGTTCTATTTTCGCTTTATTGGTTTTTTTCCCATTTCTTTTTCTTTACTTCCCGTCGTCCTTTTCACTGTGGCTATACACATCTCTTTGAATCAATTTAAAAGGTCCGAAGGTATTAAGTCTAGTCAGTGACCGCCTGCAGACTCGTTTCTTCTTCTAGTGCTACAGCTCGTCCACCCTCTCTGTAGCAAACACTGTAACTTTAAGAGGTCTTTACTCCGCGTGCGTGTGTGTTTCTGTATAAAAACAATGTTCATAGCATGTTTTTTATCAATCAAATTTTATCCAGCCATAACTACACGTCTAATATTCAACAACAATGTTTGTTAAAGTTTGAAGTCGATTATTTTAAAATCTTTGTTTACACGTTCTATTGTATCGCAACCTATAACTCTAATGTGTTATGTAATGTTTATAAAATGTTCGTGGTAATTGTTTCTCTATTTGATTTATCATGTCGGCTTTTTAATCATTTGAACATCTCCACTATTTAAATTTTTTCTTGTTGAATTTGCTGAAAATTCAAAACAAAACAACCTATGGTCATTAATTATACAATTGCATATAAAGATATGCGGGCTATACATAATACTATTATTTGGAACAGTAGTCACCAAAATGCCTTTACCCTTCTTGGATGTACTCTAATTTCTGTCATACTCAACAATAGAAAATATTTTATTCATGTGTTACAAAATCATTAGAACAATATATACAATTCAATAAATTATTTCATCCAAATCCAATTGTAAATGGCTGTTCACGCTTTAGACCCAAACAATCATTATACACATAAGTTTTACGTCGAACATATAAATTGATGATTATTGATTAATAGTGACGAACGTGTGTTTGGAATCCGTACATTATATAAATGAAATAAAACGACCATAGTTAGTTCATTTAACTAGTGTTTTGAACTTCTAAATCAAAGAAAAAATATTGATATTACAGGTGTTGTGCTCTTTAAATTAAAATAATTTTAATAATATCAAATATTGATATAAAACGGAAAGAGTTCTGTAAACAATAAAATAATAATTCTATACCTATAATTTTTATGTCAAACCAATAATTACCTAACTTGACGGTTTTTAAAAAAATTAAAATCGTTAAATATTAATATTATGTTTAAAAAAATATTATATTTTCCCTTTGGTTATAATTTTCGAAACATATGCAAATAATAGTATATATGTGTATACATTATGTATAATAATAATACTATTTAGCAAAAAATACAACAAATATAAGTGCAACATAGATTTTTTCAGCTTATTGCTTTTTTATTAGATTATCCTCATTTACCTAACTTAACCTAACCTTTTGCTAAACATCCTTATACTTGTTGATCGCCAATTTGCTTTAGGCGCTAAATTCCTAAAAAACTTACTTGATGATAAAAAATTGATTCTTCATTCTTGCTATTTTAATTAATTGTAAAGTTCCCCTGAGATATTCTATTTTCTATGTTCTATTCTTTATCACTTTCTGTACAATCAATTTTTTATCTAATGAATCATTTAGACGTTTTATGAAATATACATGCCTTTTAATTTTTAGTTAAAATATGTTTCTTTATATTTTGTAGTTTATTTTCTCTTACCAATTATATTGTTTATTTACCTATACTGTGTCATTTAATGTTGTAATTTTGTTTTTTTATTTTTCTACATGTCATTACAATTTTTGTAACACAAGGGTTCAGTCCATTTATATAATATAGTTTAATAATAACATAATTATTATGTTATAAATAAATAATTAGTATTAATATGTTAGTTGGTAAATTTTAAAATATAATATATAAAATTGTATGTACATTATACAATTTTTTGTATATTTTTATTATTATTTTTTTTAAAGAAAAAAATAAAGTTTGGAATCAGAAAATTAAAAATGTAATTTAGTATTTTTTTGGTATTCTAAAATCTACGGTTAATAATGTTGAACGAAATGCCAATTACCAACGCTTGTTGTTTGCGAAACTTTATACTGCCATACTTTCGAATTTTCCAGAATACAAATCTTATAACTAAAAATAATAAATGAATTTTTTTTTTTTTAAATATAAATAGTTTTTAATGAAAATTCCATTACGAAAAAATTCATAATGTTGGGAGTTTTGACAAATATTTCCCGTATGATTCGGTCGGTAATCGATTTATTGTTTTATTTTATGAAGGTGATTTTTTGGGAGATCCGAGTATAAGGCTATATGTATACGTATATATTCCTTTAAAAGGAGGACAATGGACAAGCGCCGAATCTTCGATGACTACTATGCAGTATGTACACGTAACATTTATGTACATTTTTAATTTTCGGACATCATATAATGTCAAAATTAAATGGGTAATTTTAGTTATTAATATTTCGAACTTTTAACACAAATATTTTATCAAAGCGGACGATTTATAAAAATGTATATTATTTTATATTTAAGTGGCATTGTTTATTTTCTATTAAAAATCATTGAAAATATAATTTATTCGTGAGTATATCACATGCGAGAAATGTGAAACGTGTTTAAACTGAAAACATGATTGTTCTTATTCTTTATAGTATTATTGTTTTTGTATGACATTGCAGTAATTGTCATGAGTGTGTTAAGTGCTACGGCGACAATTATAACAAAATATGCGCCAATTTATTGTATGAATGTATGACAATAATACGTATATAATATGCTAACATGCATAAAAAAAAATTTATAACATATGGCTAGACCGACTTATACAGTAGGATGCGTGGAATAAACGGTTTTTTTATTTCAGAATTTTTTTTTGCGAGAATAAGAGAAATAATCAACAAAAAAATAAGACGCAAGTAAAAAAAATAAAAAATCTACACTCTAGTGTCTATTCTACTGTTATAAAGGAGCGTAAATATCTGTTAAGATAATACAGCTGTCGCTATAGGGATTTTGCATGAGTAAACTCCAAAGCTAACACGAGAAAAAGAAATATTTTGATGAATGTGATCAAATACTAATATTAGATTCTTATCTAAGTCAGGGTATAACATAATCATTCCATTAAAATTACACCACACGTTCAGATTTTATATCAATCTTGATTCCAACAATTAGAAAGGTTAGCATCTTTATATATTTTTTAAAATTAAAACATATTGGATAATTTCAATAATAATATAACTTCTTACTTGGAGTAATGTATTTGTGTTTATTTATTTACGAGTATCATCGAATAATATAAATGGTGTTTGATTATTATAGTGTATAGTATAGCATATACGAATATAAGTTTTTTGTGATAAATATTTTTATTTAATAGTTATATTATTGCATTTACATAAAACTTATGTTACACATATTAATTGATTTAATATTATTTGTTGTTCCTGCATTAAAGCATGAACCTTCCTTATATTTCAAAAATATAAATGATTCGTTGTATGATTCTAATATGTTATATATAAACTTGTTGTATGTATGACACATTTTTTTTTCCCTACGTAATTTAACTAAAATGCCTAAACTATTATTTTTGCTGTTATTAACATGGACCTAAGTATTTACGTACGAGATTTATATTATATACATATTATATACTTATGTATATATCGTACATCTAATTTTACGAAATATTTTTTGACGGTTCTAACTTTGTTCTCTCTTTCTTTTCTTCCTTTATTTCATTATTTAATTAGATTTTTAGTATAATTTTCACTGAATTATAGACTATTTTTCCAATTGTTTTTGGTTACATTAATAAAATACTTAGTAATGGATCTTGTGTCTTAATCGTTTGAAGATAATAATTTGGGGAAACAACAAATATTTGATCGCTAAAATCAATTGTTATTTCTTCAAATTTGAACGCACTTTTGGACAAAGTTTTAAGGTTTTCGGTCCAATTGTTTCTTAAATATCGCGTGAGTGAGTATATAAACGTATCTATAAAACAGCGAACTCAGTACATAACCTTTTTCAAACTCTTCAAAGTCTCTAATTCCAAAAACTAGAACAAAAGTATGTTATTAAAACGGTATTTGTTTGTAAACATTTCCGTTATTTTTTTTCTCGTTACAGAACGTATATTTTTAACTTTTTCTGTTTATTATAATCTTCTATAAATATTTATTATCTTAAATTATAGTACACGGTTAGAACTATCTAGAATAGTTACAGTAGTCATCAGTATAGCTTTACGGGCAGTCGACTAAAATGAAAGAAGGGAGTAGACTTAGTACGGGGTTTGAGAATTAAATTATCGTGGATTCATCACGTAGTTCGTAAAATCCTGCAATGCATGTGTTCATTGTATTTTGTGTTATTCGACGGGCATAAGTATGGAAGAGTAAATGGTATTCATGGTTAAAATTAAGTTGTTCAACTGAAAAAGAAAGAGAACGAAATGGATAAAAAATAGGGGTAAAAAAATCACTGGTCTCAGTCATCAGTCATAGATGTTTTTTCTTTTGCATTAAAAATTTTAAATATATTGTTTATGACGAGTAGCTCGTGGACAAATATTGAAATACCGATTCGTATACAATCGTGCAATCAGCAAATAATGACAATGATAATTAATTTCCAACTGTTGTCTCACTGGTGGTGACGAGATTGCCACGGTGCAAGTAACGCTCGAGTAAAAATATCCCTGCATGCGTATCCTACGTAGTATCATCAACAACGGGTATTAACATCTAATTATATTCATTATGGCTAGTATCGATCGATAAACGCTAAAAGCTATACACCAACTTTCTGTAAACTATCGTATTGTTTGGTGATCCAGGAGCTCTTGTTGAAGACTTTCATTCTAGGAAAAGGATTAAACATCAATAATAAAGAGTTTCGCCTTAGTTTGGAGGAAAAAAGATTCAGTCCAGCTACAGTTTGTATATTTAAATACAACACCCGTTGAAATACTATATAGTCTAAGATTAATTGCAAATAATGTGTAGTATACTCGACAAGTGTTAGCCTTGTAAACAGAGATATACAGAGTCGACATTTATTGAAGTACAAAAGTTTCATGAGTTAATATGTTTGAGGAAGACAATTTTCCATAACTTCGTGATGTGTATTCATTGTTTAAACTTTACAATTTTGATGTACGTTTTATATTAAGTATTTTATTTATAGCGCGTAATTTACCTATGCGCACATAAAATATACTTCAATATATTTAAGAAAAATATATAAGTGACCAAATCATTAAAATAAGTTGTACATTTATTAATTTATGTATTATACTTCGGTGTTTTGTGGAATTGGTTGTAGTTTTATTTTGTATCTTCTCTAACTAATGGTATAAGCAGGTCGATGTGAAGAGTGTCATTAGATGCGTACGAGAGAGTATTTGTGGTAATTAGAAGTATTATTGATTGGATAATATGTATTTTGTAAAGATTTGTTTTTATGGCAGCATTCCTTAGGTCTATATTGATTTCATTCTAATAGTGTAAACATTTATTTTAGATTTTAGATTTTTGAGTTTTGAGGTTTTATCTATAGTACTATGGAGGACAGAGTCTTAGAGATAATTTGGTTAAATTTATATATGTTTGGCTAAATTGAGTTTTACTGTCAAAATATAATCCTAAATATTTAACTGCATTCTGCTTAAGCTGTTGACAAAAAATCGTTTGTTAAAATAAGAACTTAGAAGAAGGTAAGGTTTTTTTAAATTTATATACAAGTATACAGAATACCATGTTGTCAAATCCTTGATTAACATATATTAATACAGCTGAGGTGTATTGTTTTTTTAGTGAGTATGAAATAGCATCTGAGAGTAAATGTATTTGATGAATGTTAGAGTGTTTCACTCAAAATCTAAGTTGAGAATTACGGATTATGTAGTTTTATGTGATTATTGGTTATATAGTTACGTTTTAAAATTAATTTTTCTAAAAGTTCAGAGAAGAGATGAAATAGACTTACAGGATTGTAAGAAGCCGATTTGTCAGTCGGTGTATTAGGTTAAGAAAATATTATTATAATAAAATATTTCTATTGAATTTGAATATATGGTATTCTTGAGATTGCATTGAAAATATGTGATAATAACTATGAGAAAGTTGACAAGCTATTTCACCTATTATAATGTTTGATCCTGGTCATTTACCTAATGGGACATTTTTTACGAAAGTTTTGATTTCATAAAGAATCATTCAGGAAGTAAAGTAAAAGTAAGAGGACTTTAAAAATGAGTTGATTTTGTTGCAAAATGACTAAGATGTTTTCTAAAATTTTTAATATTGTCTATGTAATTTATGGTCCGATTTCCAACCTTTTTTTTTTTTTTTTTTTTGATGGGAAAATGGTACCTTGACTTATATTTAAGTATTTTGCGAGTAGCTCTTCAGAGTCATATTTTCTTGATAATGAGGTTGTATATTATTTGTTAAACTTAACTCTAATCTTCTTCTCTTTTTAGTGTCATTACTTGGTTATTAAAAATTATTTTATCTTATAGTTACCTGATTTTGCCAGATTGTTCTAGCTACTATTTTTTTAAATAATTTTATATCTCTTTTATTGGTTATAATTGCTAAACATATTTTGAATATCATTGTGTATTTAGTTTTGGATTATTTATTTTTTATATTTTCATCGCATTAATATTCCACTTTAAAATTTATAATTTAAGTACCAAGTATAATGCAGAGACAAATGTCGGCGCTTATATATATTATGCAATATGGCAAAGTTGAGACAACTAGAGAAAGATGATATTTTATATAGTGTCATTGAAAATAATTGTATATAGAACTTGTTATATTTTAAAACTAATATTTTTAATTATTTTTATAAAGTGTTTCTCATTTTTTTGCTCTTGAAAAGAAAAAGTCTTATATTGGTAATTATAACTGGTAGAGAGATATTGAAATCAATTTCTTTACTATAAATAACTATTCGATTTGAGGTTTTGAATATTAGTTCACATTGTAATAGTATCTTTTTATATTTTTGTTTACATTTTCGTTTCCCAATCTTGAACGTAATGATTTATCACAATATTATATATCTATTTTGTCAATATATTCTTGTAAATAAAAATAGTATTAAAGAAAAAAAGTTTTTCGTTTCAAACAAAATTGTTGCACGTATTATATGCATTAACACGGCTTGTTATGGTTAAAACTTTCGATGAAATCGATTGAAATATTAAAAAGTTCACTATATGAAATATTAATTTTCGAAAATACAGAAATTGGTTACGTGCTCGTAGAGTTTCTTGCGAAAAAGTTACAATGTGTAACCTACCTGTGCCGTTTATATAAGTGTGGTTTTCCATTAAATATTCGTTCACTACACATGCATATAAATAAACTGTTATAAACCAATACCTAAAGAAGTTCTCAGCTTTTAAAATCACCTTCAAAATGTAATTTATATTAAGGATGAGTTTGCGCTTAATGTCGTATAACAATATAACACGAGAAGAGTTCAATCGAGGGGAATAATTTAAAAATTTAACCGAAAAAAAAATAGAAATACGATTGAATTAGACCAAGTGCAATAGTTCTTCTATAATACTGCTTTAAACCGTAAGCAGATGATTTTATATTTTTTAATGATTCCGTGTATTTTATTGGTTCATTTTATTGTAGTGTACCGCAATATCATACATGATTTCCATTATGTTACGATTGCTTTATATTATGATTTTTATATACTTAAGATTCGCTTTGTAGTTTGTATCGTCTGGTATTATAGGAGATTTCAAAATCAACCATTGACCAAATAGTGTATTATTTTTTATTTATCTGATGCGTTAAAAAAATAATTTTTTTTCAAATTACTGCAAATGACTTCATATTGTTGTGTGCAAGAGGATCATTTGATGTTTCTAAATGTATAAAATAAATCATCATCATTGGTCTTTATATGATAAATTCACATAAGGCTTTTAGGATTTTATTCTGTTCTCTGTGTATGTCTTCATTAATCGTTTATAGATCGTCCATTTATTTAAGCTCTATATACAAGTGACGAGTTATTTCAATTGTTAGATTAGATTGAAAAACGTCGTTATGTAAGGGTAATATCTATATCCGTCGACGATGAAAAGTTCAAAAATGCGAAGTACGAATTCCATTGCATTGGCGCATTGACGTTAACGCATTTCATTTCATTCTCCGATTGTTCTAATAACGAACAAATATCTCAGTGATATTTTTGGAATAAATATTTTGTATAAACTTTTAATTTATATATATTTATTTTTTTGTGTTAAATAATATTATAATATTATAATAGTAAAAAAATACATAATTTTGTACATTTATTTTACTGAGGTTTGTTCAAAATTCTTAATACTTAAATTAAGCCCACGCTTTTGAATGTTTGAGGTACGAATACATTTTTATTTGTTTTTAAAATGTCACAGTGTCTTAGGATTGTATTAGGTTTGTTATACCTTACAAGTCTTACATTTGCGGAACATAATAAATCAATTAATTTGAATTAAACAATAACCCTATGCGCTTTCCAAATTACTTGACTTAAATTGTATTTGTATTTCAACAATAGATATGTTATTCATAGAGTTAATAAAAATTTACAAAAAAATGAATTGAAAATAAAAATCGTTATTTATTTAAAGTGTCATTTTTAGCATTACAAACGTATGTACAATATACTGTTTCTATATAAACTCAAATCAGTGTGTCATTTTTATACGTGGATTTATTTTACGTACGCACACGTACACAACACACGTGCATATTGCATGAATCTTAGTCATTACGGAGAATTTTTGAGACATCCTTTAGGTGCACTCGGTGCACAGTATATCACGTATATATAATATATTTCAATATAAGTAACAGTGGCATTAACCAAATTTATATACATTGTCAGAGTTGAAATCTGTGACAGTGGAGGGACGAATAAAGGAATACGAAACACCATCGATTACATTCTACGCTACGATCGATAAAAACATTGAGGACTGCTGTGTATATTCTCACATATAGGGTACAGATGGATAAAGAACGTGTAGACATCATACGCGTAAGCGTGCATGCGTCCATGTGAGTTAACTTGGTCGGTTTCAAAGAGACGAAACGGCCAAAATGTAAGACGATGACTACGGTTACGTACGATAGGCGTATGATTTTGTAGTTGAATCGTGACGGAATTCACAATGTTTATTGTGAACCCGAAATGGGTTATGTGAGCGGTAGCTGTGTGGTTAATGGTGGTGAAAAAATATCGATTCGTCTGGTGTTGTACTAAACACATAAATGTACATTCGATAAACGTATATATATGAAGTATTTTTGTCTTTACGTGAATGTGTATATATATATACACTGTCGAATAACAAGAGTATTGGCGTCTGTAACACTGAAGGCAGCGGCTTAAGAGTATACAGAAAGGGGTTACAGGATATGGTGACCATGTAGAATCGACGTGTGGGTTAAGAGGGATGGTGGTGTAGGTCAATCAAATGGGCATTGACGAGAATAAAACTTTATAATACCCTCGTCCTGATCACAGTCCGGTTAGAAGGGAGGCTTACCACTATATACCGTTATCCAGCCGTTGTAGTTTCCCTGTCCAGCCTTCCTCCCGTGCCTTAATGATCCGATTTTGAAAATACTCTACTTGCTGCAATTCGGATAATAGTTCTAACACCGAGATCCAAAAGCTTGTACTGTAAAACATTTGCACGACGACGATCAAAACGCAATCGGGTTGAATGTATAACAATGTGTATATTTGCCATTAGGTAATAATAATATCGTAAAAATAATAATTATAATAATAATAATAATAATACTTACAAAAACAATAAAAATAATTATTATAATAGTAATAATAATAATAATAATAATTATAAGAATAATAATGATAATAGTGTATAACTGAAAAAAAAACTTATAGTATAAAACTCAGATAAACATGATTTGTTAAATGTCGTATCAATATATTGCAGGTAGTATGTATACGACTATATTATGAGTATATGTTTTTAATCTCACTTGTATTATATAAATTGTACTATATATTGTTAAAATATTAATAATTATATAGAAAAAGAATTCCATGTACGTAGTATTAAAAAAAAAAAAAAAAATACAATAGCTCTCATATAATACATTTCAAATTATTTTTCATTAACTATATGTAGATGAAATACGGATTAACAACAAAATATTTTGTTTTTATAAATTATTGTTTAACAAATATTGATAAAATCGGTGAATGTAGATTGTGCACAATCATAAATAAACTCTTAATGAACAAAACTGAAAATAATACTTTAGTAGTTATGCCAGTATTATTAAGACAATAGTATATCTTAAAAAAATGTAAATTTTTATTGTAAGTAACGGCGGTTATTTTTATCCCATGATATTATAGACAATTATAATGATAATAATGACGGGTTTAATACATTTAAAATTGTTAGTCTACCGTCGTTTACCTAATGTCCATACAGTCGTACAATTAAATAAAACTCCATACACATAAAACCCATTAACATTAGTATAGAAGAAATGTGAATACTGCCTATTTTTATATTTATTAATGTAATCGACTATAGAATGTTAAGTATAACAATTGTTAAGTCATAATAAGTTAAACTTATTATGAACCTTGTATTAAATTTTCAAGAGTTTTCGGTCTGCCAATTAAATTTGATAGATGTATAAAATCAAAAATTTTACAAAAATCGAAAATTTAAATTGTCTATAAATAAGTCAAAATATGTCAAAATACTTTGAAAACTTAACAATGTATAGAAAACGTCAATATAAAGATTTGGTGAAAATTTTAAGTTGTTGCGATTTTTGGTTTTTGAGTTAGAGCATTTTAAAAAAATGTAATTTGTAAAAACGTGATTTTGCTTATTCAATTTCCCGTTTTTTCGTAATTTTTTTATCGTTTTTTTCGATTTTTTTAAAAAGTATTGAAAAAGTTGGATTTTTAACTTGCCAAAGTACCATCTACATTCACTTTCCTTTCAGAAAAGTTGCTGTTTAAGCAAATCGAAGCATTTTTACTGCCAAAAAAGGTGTCGTCAGACACAAAAAAAAAATATATAATAAAAAAAAAAATAAATAAATAAAAAAAAAACACACATAATTGTAAAACCAATAGATTCCATCACTCCGTTCAAAATCTAAAACTCGGATACCTATATATAATTCATACTTTTGATGTAACAACCATACGAAAAAAATAATCTATTTGTAAAATAAAAAACAAAAAAAATAAAATATCCTTGAATTTAATTAAGGATATTAGTTAACAATTAATATTTAAAATAATCATTGATTACAAGCGTGATTACCTTAGAAGCAGATTATCACGTATTACAATATCACATAGTAAAACCATACATAGTTTGCTTATGAGTTTATAATATATAAACACATATTATACAATAATTCAATATTGATATAATACGCTTAACTTATTTGGTTTTTTACAATTATGTTATGAGAATAGCACTTGGAATAGTTTTGTATACACTAACCATAGCATTTACCTAGTGTAGATTTTTACAACACAAAATTAATTATAATAAAATGTTATTAAATCAACGTGTATTTAGTTTGACTTATTAATTTATTTTTATTCCATATTTTTTGGCTCAATATAATATACCACATCAAGATCAAAACTGTATTAACTCAAAAAGTGATTAATTTTAGTTAATTATATGATTCGGTTCTTTAAACGAAGTTGTATAAACAGAAAAAAAAACAAACGTTTTAAATCTATCTTGATTATTCTCAAAAAGATAGCGCTCTAAGTATTTTTTGTTGAATGAAAGATTCATAATCACTAACAAAAAAATCGTTGCAATTTGAATTGCAAAAAAAAAAAAGTTATTTTCAAGTTGTTACAGTTTTGACCTAATTTTTCGATAGGGTAAAACAGAATATGGTAACGGCAGTCATAATTTTAAAGGATTATTTTATAAAATTATCGTTTAACTGTGTTCTAATATTGACGAAAAAAAATTGAATTTCGATTACATACAATATAATTGTTTTGATTGATGAAACTTGATGAGTCAGTGGTTCTTGGGTATTATTTTTGTATTGAAAAAATATTTTAAAGTTCTAGGATGTCGATTTTTCAAAAATAATTTTTCATCGGTTACATATTACAATTTTATTCGAAAATGGTTTCAATATAATGTTTATTAAATAGGATTTGAGTGTCTGACTTGGTAATTCTTAGCAATCTTTACATTAAAAACGATTTCTATAACAAATATTTTTTAAATAAATATTTTCATTTTTTAAAATATTATAAATTGATACATAAAAATCTCCTTTTTAATTTATAATTTAAAGTTGTGGTGTACATGTTTATAGTTATTACAAAAGAAACTTTTATGAAAGTGTTCATCAAAAAAACCTTATGAGTAGAATTTATATTTAACGATGTTCGATTTATCTATATTTATTCAACTAGAAAATGTTTTAAATTCTTCTATCAGGCTATTTTTATGTACAAGTACATTCTGTTAATAATAAAGTTAGTGTTAATGATTCATGTTTCTTAATGTATATTTGATATAATTTTAATAAAAATAACTGTGAAAAAATATGTACGATATTTATATAAAATGTGATTATATTATTTTATATCTGATGATTATTTAACTGTTTAAAAAAATATTTAGTGTTGTTTCAATAACATATCAGGCGAGTGACTTGATCCATCCAATGAGGATCATTTTAAACAGTTAGATGAAATTGCCGTCGGTTTGTCATGCGTATTGATTACAATTTGAAACAATACGTATTTATTTGTTGAATTCAATATTTCATATAATTAATTAATTTAGAAATCAAACGTTTATCGTTTTATTACAAAATAAAAATTATTTATAAAATGTGCAATAAAACTCGTAAAAGCCTTATAGCAATAAATTTATTTCAATATTATTAAACTACTAATGTCGACATATCAAATTGATAAACCGATTTAGGTAGCAAGTCGATCAAGTTATATCTATTATTGATTTACTTAGTGAAATAACTAAAAATTTATAGTATATAGGGCAGAAGACAATTGTTTATATGATATTAAATTACCTAATAAGAATAATAATTAGTTGATTTGAAATCCTATCTTTTTTGTATTTTTTTTATTTCTATATTTATAATGTGAAAAAAAAAATAATTCAGCAATGAAATTTATTAAGTATGTTACCGATTAATTGATTCAATTACGGGAACTATATGATACCATAGATTCTGACAATGACAGAATTTGAATACCTCAATAATAATTACTTCAGAGCAGGTTTCAGACCGCATGCATTGTATACTGATTATACATCTAGTCCAAATTGTACATATAAAAAAGGTAACAATTATATTAATACATAAGCAATAAAAAAAAATAAATAAATAATTTTAAGTAATTTACGTGTATGAAAATACTATTTTCATTGTTTATTTAATTTAATAACGAAATATTTAATAAAAAAAAATCTATTCATCAAATCAGTACTAAAAAGAATGAATTAGTTAAGTATAATAATAGAAAATTTTGACCGTAATAATTTGATTTAAATATGAACTTGTATTGTTTGAAGTCAAGTAGCATTTATCCAATTAGATAAATATAGTTTTTTATATATTTTCATAGTAAAAACATTGCCATCGTATACAAAAGATAATAAAAATTAACTAAAATAATGTAAAATATATAATAAAAAATAAAAGCATATAATTGCACTATTTTTTTATTATTATTAATGTTTAATAATAATAACAATCGTTATCATGTAAAACTAACCAAATTTTGTATTATATTTATTTTTATCCAAAAATCTCGATGAACCATAATTGTGGTTTGAAACTATTTGTGATTAACTTAATTTTTTATAAATTTTATCTGAATAGCAGCAATCAGCAATATTTTAAATTTGTTTGAACTGTTGTAGTTGTATCATGAAATTGAAAAATACAAGTACTTACTGATTACATTGAGGCACTACATCACATTTTAATTACAGTAAAAAATATCGAAAGCTAATAAATTTAATTTTGTAATGATATTAATTAGGGAAGTTTTAGAAGATTGTCGGGAATAATAATATGTTTTTTTATTAGTTGTTTAACTATAATTATAAACTAGTATATTACCTCTTCAATCTTTGTACTGATCTTCCTGTATAAATTGTACCTTGTATAATAAGTGTAAGATGAGATAGTCGGCTACTATTTTAAAATAAAAAAAGACAACAAACCCCTTCTTTAATTTACTACCAATGACTTTATTTTAAATTTAAGATACACATTAAAATATATATTTTAATTTATTATAAAGAACATTTATTTTAATATTTTTCTACTATTGTTCCTCTTGACGACCGTAGTAGGACCGAGTAAAGAGACTGGGAGACCGTCGATGACCGGCCTCTCTGAGTTTAATATTTTTTGCTTGTGTGTGCGTAAACGTGTGTATGTGTGTCATATCTTCCGTTATATTTTGTCTTTTACTACTTAAATTAATTCTTATACATAATGTCTATAAATTATTATAATTATTTTATTATACATTTTTAAATTTTAAAAATATATGATGGCCTTAGTGCACATCATTACAATTTTAAAACTTCTGAAGTTATTGTAGGTATCTATAATTTAATATTTAATGGATTCCTTTTCGAAAAAACAGTTTTTTAGTTTTTCCAAAACAATTTAAACACTCGCAATATATGTTATCTGGGTTTCTACATAAAATATATTAATACCTTCTTGATTTCTCCTATCATATCAGCAAATTTAGTTGTAGCATTTCGTCTTATTCTTGGTACTCAAAAATATTTTCCTGTATAGACGAACGTAATATGTCGTTACGTTTGGGTGGTCTTAAGTGAAGATGTACGAATCAGTTTGCGTTATTTTACAAAAATGAATAAACGTTTTGTTTTTATAAAGATTCTGTAACATTTTAAACTGAAATACGCTCCACTGATTTAGGAGAAATATTAAATACGATAGATAAAAATATATGTGCATACCCATAATGGACACAAAAAAATGTTGTGTTGGGCCAATTTTAGTGTAAAGTAGTCATATTTGTATTTACAGGAGACATGTATAATATACATATTGCATACATTTTGTTTACATCAACAGACAGATGAGCTAAGAGTTTGATTGTGCAACCGTAATTTTTGTATTATGTAATTGTTATTTAATTTAACTGGTAACCGTGGTCACGAATTCGTGTCAGAATGCTATGATACTATCTCATATTTATAACTACATACTATTTAATTTAAAGAAACCTAACAATCAATGGTTTTAAACAATATATAATAAACATATGACAAAAAAGTTTATTATTTATAAAATTAAATTTTTTTTTTTTAAGCCTATTGAATTGGTTTATACCAACTATAAATACCGTAACTCTGGGATTTCAGATGTCAAAACTCAAAAATTTTAAAAGCGTTCGTAAACAATATTAACGACTTCGCTTGACGTGCGTCGCACGTCGATGCCATTATGCTGTCTGACGGTTAATTCGCTCTGTACGTTAGAAAACTATTATTATTATTTTTGTTGTGGTTATGTAATATATGATACAGTATTTCCATTTTATTTTATTTTAAAAATTCCTATTAATCATTCCGTTTTGCTGTGTGATATTAGAAAACAGTTAAAAAATAATGCTTAAGAATCGTTACACGGTATGATCGTATTACGTGAAGATATAAATTATCACGTAACTTATAATAAAACAAGGAATATCTAGAAAACTTTAATTTGTATTAAAATTAAGTTGGTTCCCACTAATGAGTAATGCAAAGTTTTCTACCATTAATTCAGTACTTATCAGTAGTTATATTCTAAGGATACTATAATTGCTTTCTATTGTTAATAGGTACGTTTAAATATTATTATGTTATATTGAATTCGTTTTTTACACAATAGATTAAATAATACAATACTAAGATTTGGAATTAGCACTGGAAATCATAAGTAGATTATTACTTAACATCGTATCGAATAAAGAGATCGTATTAATAAAATAATTACAATAAAACTACAGATATGTGTAGTTATTGAAAATGTCGATGTTTAAATACAAATAAAATCGACGTAATTCCATACGAAATATATGCACGAAATGCTGTGATAGTAAAATAGAACCTTTATGATGATAGTACTTGATTGTATTTATAATATTTTCTGTTTATATTTCTTCATTTATCCAACTCGTATACATTTTCTGTATATGATACTCAGTAGCGGCTCATGAGTAAATATTCTTGGGAGACTTAAATTATATAACATAAATCCCATATAACAACGAACAAGAAAAACCTTTTTATTGAAAAAATTAATTATATTAATACTTCAATTAATATTTAGTTAATATTTTTAACTTAATTCAATATTAAATTTGTTTATAAACTAATTCGATTTTGCAATAAAATGTTGCAATACTTCTAAAAATGTAAAAAATAATAAATATCAGACGGATATACGTATAACAATTGTTCAATAATTAATAAACCATGAACAAAACGTCTAGTTAAATTAATTAAACACGAAAATTTTTATTGAATTTATATAAAACCCAAATCCTAGTAAAATCATGAAAGTTAAATAAGCAAGAACCCTCTAAATAAATTGTGAAGTATTCATTTTTTGTATAAATTTAATGATTATATGTGATTTTGTAATATGATGTAATATGATATAATAATTCTTTGAAATATATCAAAATATTATATTGTAATTATTAAAAAAAACATTTTAATAAACATAAATATTTAAAATTTTTCAAAAATTTACTAGCATAAATGTATCTTATATACTAATATAAATGTATGCCAAGATATTCCTCTGAATGACTGTATTATACAGTCTTGCTTAAAGATTTAAAATTTGATACGATATTACTACTTCATAAAATGTTATAATTCCCTGCATTCGAACGAACTAGTCTGTGTAAAAATGTGTAAGTGTAGAGCAATTATTTTTCGGACTTGAGAACAGTTCTTTTAAAAACATATTTGAATACACGTCATTCCAAATCGATGTTAGTTTTTATGCTCTCATCTGACATTTTTAAAAGTACAATAATGAAAAATTTCAAGAAGTCAATGTACATGTCGACCGTATGATTTAAGAGCATATTACTATTTAATACGTTATTAAGGAGGATTTTCCAACAGAATAACCATAGTACATTATAAAATAAATCTGCAAAGTGAGGCGTCGCAAAGATCTTTGCAACACCTTTGATGTTGAAGAGGAAAAAAAAGGAATGATCATAAAAATAATTTTTTACCATTATAAAATCTTTGTATAAAATAAAAAGTACATGCTACGTGTTTATTCTATTTTTTATATACGCATCTTTTTTTTTTATTTTGTTAAGAAACTGGTACCAACCGTTGACGTTGTGGTTGTGTATAACAAAATATAAAAAGAAAAACCTCCGTCAGCTATCGAACATCATCAGGTGGTGTGTACTAGCTGAAAAATATACCATATGATCATCTCACGTGAAATGATCATTTGTCTGTTTTTTTAGGGAGGTTGAAGTTTTTAAAAATTTCATTTTGCCCCTTCTGTTATCACACAACCCAATTTAGTTCGTATTATTATGTCATCATATCATGTATACGTATATAAAAACAACGCAAAAAAAAAAAAAAAAATACGAGAGAGAGAGAGAGAGAGAGAGACATATTACATTTTGTGAAATATTAATGGTGATCGCTTTTTGAATTTTAAATTTTTTGACCATTACACGACTATATATTTAATTTAAATTTTCTATTGAAGAAAGTTGAACACACATTATTGGTAATATAATCTGGTGCCATGTATTAGCAACTTACACACATGTATGGTGTTTTTCTTTGTCATATAACATTTTGTATTTTTATACTAATATTATAATATAATATATTATATAATATTGACATATTATGTCACCAATGTTGCCAATTATTATCGGTTTCCAAAGAGATGAAAAGGATGATTTTAGCTTAGGGTAAGACGCAAAGATGACATAAATATATAGAAATCGTAAGTCTTTTTTTCTTGATTTACGACTGCGATATCTTGATCGGTCAGTCCAACTGCTGTGGTGGAAGAGACACGAAGAGGAATGTTTGCGAGGGGAGGTGTGTGTGTTTATGGCAGCAATTGATGTCCAGCAATCGCTCACAAGACACCCATCCGAATACTACTCGTAAATAATAATATGCTATATGTATATATTATTGTATACATATACAATATACACGCATGCCATAACGATATTAATACGTACCCGATCAACGGCGCATTGAGTATGCAATTTAGCAGCACGCAAGTCGTTCGTAGTAATATAGAAATAGTAACTGTGTGTATTATATGGCATATAATATAATACATACATACATAAAATCTATATATATATAGAAAATAACGCAATAAACAATAATAATATTCCATTTTGAATGGGGCCAACGACATTGCGTTATTTTCGCAACCGCATAAGAAATGATGCTATTATAGTCATTTAACTTGATTTTTCACTATTATATAATTATACCAATATCAAATATCCGTTCGGGGTTCATAGGTAGGTTCGTAACAGTTATAGAATCTTAGTGTAGCCAAGAGTGCTGTGCAATTTTAATTTAATCAAATGAAAAATATAAAATGTTTATTTTTTATCATTTTATCGTATGTAGCACTTTTCAATACATTGTCACAATATAATTTATACATTCAGTAACAATATTACAGTATATATTCAATGTTTATATTGAACTAATATTTATCTCATGTCATAACTTCATACTTTTATTGATCGTGATATTAGGCTTAACAATTTCTTGTCACTATACTTAAATTGGTTCATATTTACGAACTAATTAATATGATATATAAATCATTTTTATAATACTTTTGCATTGTAATTATATACAAATAATATATTTGTATATTTTTTTCATACAAATACACATTATTTTTTATAACCTAATTTGCAAATTATTATAATGAGGATCCTCCTAAAGTACCAAATCAATATTTAAATCTATTTAATATTAGGACGACCATATTTTACCACTTTCTTGTTATCAACGTAGATATTTGTAGGTATTTCTGTTTCTGTATTTCTGTATTTCTGCATTTGTTATGTACCAATAGTAATACTTAATAATAGTATTAATTTAAATATTTACACTTCCTAGGCCAATGAGTTTTAGATTTTAAATTTAAATTTTTTATAATTTTGAATTAAACATTTTGCTCTTATAGAATATTTACAAGGAAAAATATTGATATTTATAAATTGTGTATATTACGTATCATTATCATTCTTCTTCTTCTTCTTCTTCTTCTACTTCGCCTTCTTCCCAACTATATGGGGTCGGCCACCCTTGTCTTACACCTCCACTTTACTCGGTCAATCACATCTCTGCACACACCGACAGCCCTCATGTCATTCTCCAAAGTCTCCAACCATCTCTTTTTTGGTCTTCCTCTTCCTTTTTTCCCTTCAACGTCCATCTTCATAACCACTCTTACTGCATTCGTTTCCTCTCACCTCATCACATGCCCAAACCATCTCAGCCTATTTTCTCTCAGCTTGTCCACAATTAGCGCTACACCAACACTACCTCTCACGTATTCATTCCTTATTCTATCTTCTCTTGTCACTCCACTCAACCATCTAAGCATTCTCATTTCTGCGACACTCATACTTTGTTCTATTCTCCTATTAACCGCCCAACACTCTGAACCATACAGCATAGTTGGTCTCACCACACTTTTATAAAATTTACCTTTCAGCCTAATTGGAATTCTCTTATCGCATAACACGCCCGATGCTTCTCTCCATTTCATCCACCCACACTTAATCCTATGTTTTATATCAATGTCAAAGCCCCCGTCCTTTTGAACAAAAGATCCTAAATATTAAAGGCTCTCAACTTCACCTATCACATCACCATCTATTGTCAGTTGTCTCCTCGTTCCTTCAACTTCCTGGTCTCTTTGTCCAAAATCATACTCAATATAATTCAGTTTTATTTTACTAATTCTCAATCCCTTTTATTCGAGGGCTAACCTCCACTCATTTATCCTATTATTGACAACTTCTAGGTTTTCTCCTATCAGAACTACATCATCCGCAAACATCATACACCATGGTATCTCATCCTGTATCTCCTTTGAAACCTCATCCATTACCACTGAGAACAGGTAGGGGCTTAGAGCTGACCCCTGGTGCACACCTACTCCTATACTGAAACCTTCTGATACTCCACACCGACTCTTGACACTAGTACTCGAACCTTCATATATATCCTGGATCAAATTAACATACAATTTTGGGACATTTTTTCTCATTAATGCCCATCTTAAAACTTCCCTTGGCACCCTGTCATACGCCTTTTCTAAATCTATAAACACCATGCATAGTTTTTTATTTTTTTCTCTGTACTTCTCTACTAATTGCCTAACACAAAGTAATGGCTCCATTGTCGATTTTCCTGGCATAAAACCAAACTGGTTTTCTGATATCGACGTCTCACTTCTTATCCTCTTCTCTATAATCTTTTCCCAGATCTTCATACTATGACTCATGAGCTTTATTCCTCTATAATTCCCACATTCTTGTATGTCTCCTTTTCTTTTAAATATTGGTACAATAAAACTCTTTCTCCAATCTTCTGACATTTTTTCCTCTATCAGTACCTTATTAAAAAGATTTTTCAACCACCCAATGCTTACATCTCCTAACATTTTCCACACCTCATCGCCTTCACCGCATCTCTCACTTCCTCTTCGCCCACTAAACCAATCAATCCTTCATTCCATGGCATACTCTCTAAAGCTTCTTTTGGATATTCCTCGTTCAGTAATTTCTCAAAATATTCTTTCCATCTTTTTTTCACATCCTCATCATTTGTTAAAACTCTCTTATCCTCATTTTTTATACACCAGACATCTTGGAAATCCTTGGATCGCTTTTCTCTCACCTTCGCCAGTTTATAAATTTCTTTTTCTCCTTCCTGTGTTCCTAGCCGCTCATATAACTCATCATACCTATTAAGCTTTGCTTTGCTTACCGCACTTTTCACTATTTTACATACATATTTATACTCTATCCAATCTTCCCTCTTCCTACTTTTCTGCCATACCTTAAATTGCTTTTTCTTACTCGCTACTACTCTCTGAATCTCCTCATCCCACCACCACGTTTCCTTGTCTTCTGGTAAACTACTTTTGCTTTCACCAACAACCTCTTTTGCTATGTTCTTAACACAAGTGACCATCCTTCTCCAAACCTCATTTATATCTCCCTCAACATTCCACACAGCTTTTTCTTTTAATTTCTTTATAAACTCCTTCTCTTTGTATCCTATTATTAATTTCCACCACCTAATTCTGATCTCCTTCCCTGTCTTCCTTCTTTTGTTCATCTTTTTTCCACTACACCATACTTCCATTATCATCAACTTATGTTGTGTTATTACACTCTCTCCAGGAATTACTTTACAATCCTTTACTCTTTATATTGTCTCTCCTCCACATAAAATAATCAATCTGCGACTTATTTCTTCCACTCTTGTATGTTATATAATGCTCTTCTCTTTTCCTAAAATATGTATTGATTACTGCAAGCTCATACGATTCTGCAAAATCCAAAACTTTTTCTCCAGCTTCATTCCTCTCGCTAAAACCATACCCTCCATGCACTCTTTCATACCCTACCCTCTCACTCCCTACGTGACCATTCATATCACCACCAATCACAGCATCCTCATTTCCTGGTATTTCTTGCATCACCTCATCCATCTCTCGCCAAAACTCTTCCTTTTCACTTTCTTCACATCCTATTTGCGGTGCATACGCACTTATTACGTTTAATACTTTCTCCTCAAATACCAATTTTACCGTAATAATTCTATCACTTTTCCTTCCCACACACTTCAATATCCAGGTCTCCTTCTCCTCTAGATATAATTATTCCTCTCACTTGTTGTCCCCGCACACATCCGAGATGGGACAAACCGCCTAAGTATCGATAAGGACTCCTCATTCTATTTGACATAATTTTACACCGACTGTCGACCTGACGCAACCACATTAGTCGCCCCTTACGACTGGCTGACGTATCATTATCATTAAAATGATAATTGGTTTTTATTGTTAAAATGTCAATAAATAATTATTATTTTTTACATTATGATACCAATTGTCAGATAAATTTAATTTCAAATTATATTATACTGGCTCACAATATTAAGTGATTTACCATTTTGCAAGTTCTCAATGCTGTAAAATATTTTAAAAATGAGCTCTACTCTGGAAATCTACAAAATTCTTGCTATAGTTTACCTTTAAAGATATAAAGAGCTTACTTTTTTAAACTCGTTATAGTTTCTCTCGTTATCATTAATATTGTCTATTTTAGTTTCGGTGAATAATATTGTGACGTGCAATATATCTTCCTAGGGTTTTAAGAGGTTATCTTAGAAAATTTAATCTATACTCGATAGTAAGTTACTTTACAATAATTTACCATACGGTCGACGAATTATTGTATTGCTCTATTGTATTATAGTTGATCATAATTCATAAAATCTACAGCCAGACCAGCCACCAATATCAACCTATTTATTTCAAGACAGACATGTGAATCACGTACTATTAGATAAATTAGCTTATCGGTTCTTGGTATATTGAAACGTTTTATAGTATTTAAAATATCTAATCTAACTACATAATATTTATATTTGTTTACTGAAACGTTTAGTTCGTTAATTCATTGGGTAATACATAGAAGAGATAGTTGAAGTAAAATGTTGTCAACAGAATTATAATGTTATATATTACATAAGTTGTTTATATAAATAATTATTGACGACGACTTATTGAAATAGTGTTACGATGTATTTTTAAAAATTATACATCTTATCGTTAATCATTAACATCAAATTGTGTTCCGTCTGTATTACAGTGCAATAAATGGGATATTTTCCATTACGTTTTGATAGTATCATAAAAGCATTTTGTGCGTATACTGTAATTAAATAAACACCGGTGCGTATATAGGATTTTGACGATAATATATACCGCAGAAACAAAAAAAAAAAAAAAAACAAATATATAACACAAAAAATAAAAACTTATATATAGTGTATCATCTTCATATATATTGTGATCCCTATAAACGATGACGATAACGTTTTCATGTCGTCTCGCTGCTGCTGCATGCAACTATATAGAATGACGGTGACGGTCTTCCCGTGTAAGCAGAAAGTAATTTCGACGATTTTATTTTACATAAATTTAAATAAAGATTTTGACAGCCGTTTTTCACCATTTGTGCGATCGCCACCACGTGCCACTGTCCGCTCATCTGTTTGAATTAAATTATATTGTAGTAGGCTACGTGGTGTGCGGAAGTGTGGACTAATAACGCAAAGGAAAGGACATGAATGAAATCGTGTCGCTCAATGATTTCGTTTTCTCGGGTTTTTTTGCGTACCTATAATAACGTGATTTGGAATTCCTCTAACACCCTGTGTTTAGTGTATCATCGTTTTTTTCTTTCTTATTTTCCTAATTCACATATAATTATAACGTATGAATTACGAATTGACGATCGGCAAAACTCATCGATCACACATTCGCTGTCCTTCGACTATAGCTGTATATAATACACACATTTTATAATGGATGGACATCACCTTAACCTATTCCACCGGATTAGCCATAATATAATGGAATATGGGGAAAGCTCAAAATTGATTCACAACTTATTTTAAAAGACTACAGCAGCTCCTGGTTTTTAGTAAATCTGATAATCTTAATATCTTCATATCTCCATTACTTTTAGCTTTTATGTGTTATCGATGTAAGAAACTGTAGTATAATTTTATAATTTTTATATTTTGACTGAAACGATAAATACGAGTAAATTGGTTTTACTGCGGTGTATGTTTTTTTTTTTTTTTTTAACGATTTTTAATTATTTAGTTAAATATATTTTTATTCGAATTATTTGAATGAAGTTTGTGTTGCTTATAGGCACTTAAAAATCGTTGATTTTTCTCAAACTTGAAATGTTTTTTTCTAAAATAATTGGATTCATTAATAGTTCAACTGGGTTATTAAAAAATATTGCTTCTAATACTATATGAACTGTATTTAGAGATTAATACTGATTCACCCGACGATATTTGACTCAAAATCGGTATTTAAAAACAATAATATATTGAATAATACAATTTAAAAAGCCAACCCACTAATCCTATATACGAATTCCTGTATCTTATCCGGTGGTGGTATCTCATCCTTTATTTTTTATTTGATTGTTTTTTATATTTGATGGAAGATACTCACCCTTTTACTTAACAAGCACAATTCAATTTTGCATCATTCAACTTTGTTCGTATTTTTTCGCTTGCTATCACCGATAGAGGAAAAGATAAAAATAAACATAATTAAAATATGGTAGTTTTATGATTAAGATACTAAAACGTGATTTGTATTCTATGTGATGTGCTATAATACACTGATTTTTTAACTTATATTAAGTACTACAGTTTATTATAATATAAAATTTATTATATCATTATTCTCCTTATTCGCATACTGTTTCTTTAGTGAGACCGTTGTTATGATGAATAGAATAAAAGTGATTTATCTTAACCCATACATTTATTATTCAATTACCTACTCATATTATACACCATGTAGGTTTTATAGTTATTTCGAAATTAATTAATAAATTGTGTTATTTGGAATGTTGATTATGTTAATTTTGCTGTAAAATCAACAAACATAAATTTGAGTTTTTGTAATGAATATTACTATTTCTACTTGCTTTATTTAGTTAATACTCTATATTATTGGTACGAAGAAATCTGTTATTTATCAGAATCATAATATGATATATTATGTTTTCTTCTCTATTATCATATAATTAATTAATTAAATTATTATAATAATAAAAACAAGCAAAAACTTATGACTTAAAAACTATGTTTATTACCAATTTTCCCTTTTTATTTTTTAAATAATAAATTAATTTCAATTTTATTTTTTATTTTTGTATGATTTATTGTTGTTCATATAAATTATTTTGTTACTTATTATTGAATGTTCATTCTAAGATAATTTAGAATTTTAACAGCTCCAATGAATTTATAGTATCTGAAGATCCTGGCAAATCCATATTTTTAAACAAACACAAAACTTATACTAGGTACGTAAACATAATATTTCCCGATTTTGGTCCATCTATTTTTAGATATTATTACTTCATTAAATAAATTACACATATGTGATCTGTTATTCTTGTTTCGCACTTTGTCGAATACAAAACAATAGCTCGGGTCAAACTGGTTAAATGCTATACATTATGTTAATTCTCAAACAAACACGTATATAAAAATATATAGTATATAGACGCGCTATTTATAATAATAATGTTATTACGTAAAAAATAAATCTTTTCAATTTATTACACGCGTGATCGACATTTATTTAATATCTAATATTTATGCAGCATCGAATAGAAGTTTAATTCGTACGAAAGCAATCGCAATTTTTTATTTAAGTTTTTTGATTCTGTTGAGCCAGATAGTTTAAAAACGATGACTACACCATCATATACGTTGGTCGGGCGTCTTTTGATTGGTCTAAATATGAGAAACAAATTACCTATTCTATCACATTTCACGTAACACGTGTTAATCACGTATGTTGTTCTACTATTGATTGGCTATCTTAAAACTAGGGGAGGTGTTTTAAGGTATTGTAATACGTTTCTTCTTCTACGTATTAATTCACACCATAAATCTTAGAATCAGTTTTATTTTTCTTAGCAGTAGTTCAATGATCGAAAGTCAATCGCCACTAGGTGACGGCTACCGTTTCGCTATCGTGAAGGCGAGGTAATTGTTTCACACCATAGGTTCTTGTATAAAAATTAAAATTAAAACGACATCATGAATAATTTGCATTGCTTAATCGAATAGAAGCTTAGAAAAATAAAAATGCAAACTGTGATGAAAACTTTTTTTTTTCCACCATTTAAAAATAAATATACAAGGTAAGATTATGTCGTCATACATTGTTACGTTGGTGGTACGCTCTCTATAGGAAAAAATATTGATATGCGCTTCGTGTATGTAGTATACTTATATAAATAACATTAATCTCTAAATGGTTATTATAATATTTAAATCACAATGTATTATATAAGTAAAAGTTATTTACATTTTGGAATTTAAATAAAAAAATCGGATCATATTTAGCTCGTTATTTCAATGAATTTATTTTTATTTAAGGTTTTTTAAGATTATATATTTTTACAGCAATAGCGGCAATTACGGGTTGTTTTTCACAAACTATTCAAATAACTCCGAAAGAAAAAGAACTGGTGAGAGAAGAACGATCGAAATATGGTGTAACATGCTTCGGTCCGAATCTTTCCGAATTCCAATGGCGAGGTCCCGCGGGTATCATATCGCAAAGCCCACAGTTCAGGTGAGTTACCTGTTATGGTATTTGATGATTTATTTTCCTTTGCCTATTAATACAATATCATATATATATATATATAAATATGTAATTTTTTTTTTTTGTAATTTCTTGACAATTTAATTTTGACACTAAAATTAAGTTTGTTAAAAATATCTTGTCCATTATCAGTTAATATAAATGTTACTTTGATGTTAAACGTCTAGTAAAAGATTACAGAACTTAATATTTAAATAAATACCGTGTTAACTACTAATAATTATTTTCAAATAAATTTTATGATTTTTTATAACAAATATTCTAATCATTTATGGGTCTGAAGTCTTTTGTAATAGGTTAGTAAAAACAATAATTGTTTTTACAATTTTTACAAAAATTCAAAATAATTATTATTCTTAATTTCCTTAAAACTTATCTTACAATTATTTTGTATAATTAATTATTCAAAAGTGAAACAAGAGTAAAATCTAAATCAGTGACGGTAAAATATGTTAGAATTTTGTTTATTTATACAACTTTCTTATAAATTTAATTTTTATATATATTTTACGGGTTATTTTAACATTTGGATAAAATCGACATTAGCCATATGTAATCATCAGCTACCATGAATTTTATTGTTGGATTATTTTAATATTATACGGGTACTGAATATGATATTAACCAAGAACATTTGGATAATGTCTTAACAATAATAAAAAGAACCGGATGGGCCTCGCTCTGCTGTACAGTTGGGGGTGGAGTGCACCTCGTTTATGAGATAGGTCATTATTACAATGGATTTGTTAAATTTGAATGCAATGATAGATATCATTGTATACGAATAAAGATTCTGAACGGAGTTAATATGCTTGTCTAGGATATAATACATTGTTATTTATAAATATTGTAAAAAGTATATTTTATTTTGAAACGATAAATATATTTTTCAATTAGGTTGGCAGTTGCATACAGCGACATAGTTTGTCAGTCTAGAATATTATACAATATATTATACTTTACATGTAATTTTATGTCAATATTCGCTGTTCAAACGCTTATAAAAAAAACTGTACTTATGGATTTTAATAATTTTTTATTCGGCAACGATTCCATACCTTGACAGTCTTCTGTCAAGTACCTTGGTGTCACGCTGGACAAGAGGTTAACCTGGGGGCCTCACATTGCTTCTAAATTACAACAAGCATACCAGCGCCTCTCAATGCTATTTCCTATCCTAAACAAAAAATCAGTTATACAAAAAAAATGCTCATTATTAATTTACAAGCAATTATTACGCTCACTAATTACCTATGCTTGTCCTATCTGGGGAAACTGCTCAGTGACACACTTAAGAAAAATACAAATTTTCCAAAACAAAGTATTAAGAATAATAACAAACGGACCATGGTTCATACGCAACGAAAATCTACATAAAGACCTCCGAATCATAAAAATTCAAGATCATATAAAAGCTCTAGCAAAAAATTTCCATAGTTCACTCCAAAAATCAACTGGCTCAATACACTTCAACTTACACATACGTCCACTACCTCAAAGATGACTAAAACGCGGTCGCCCGCACGATCTTATTCGATAATGCTATTAAATAACTAGTCACTACTGTAATTATCGCTCTTAATTGTAATTGTAAATACTTATATCATGTTAAAATTAGTCAAAAAAAAAAAATATATGTTATTTATCCATAGATGTAGATAGCCTTATAGGCTAGGAATGTCTTATTATAAAAATGAAAAAAAAAAATAATTTTTGAATGACAATAAGAACTACTTCAGTGAAATCTTCTAATGTCTAATCTTTTATATGAACAGAAAAAATTTTATGAATTTTTATCTACAAAATAACTTGCAAATTATCGTGATTTTTACACATTTTATACAAATTTGAGCTTTGAGGGCTTATAAAAAAAAATTGAGTAAACCGATCACCAATATTTTTTAGTTACGATAAGTTTAACTTATTATGAACCTTGTATTAAATTTTCAAGAGTTTTCGGTCTGCCAATTAAATTTTATAGATGTTTAAAAACAAAAATTTTACAAAAATCGAAAATTTAAATTGTCTATAAATAAGTCAAAATATGTTAATATACTTTGAAATCTTAACCATGTATAGAAAACGTCAATATTAAGATTTGGTGAAAATTTCAAGTTGTTGCGGTTTTTCATTTTTGAGTTAGAGCATTTTAAAAAAATGTAATTTGTAAAAACGTGATTTTGCGTAAAATTTCCCGTTTTCTCGTAATTTTTTTATCGTTTTTTCCGATTTTTTTAAAAAGTATTGAAAAAGTTGGATTTTTGACTTGCCAAAATACCATCTACATTCACTATCCTTTCAGAAAAAGTGCTATTTAAGCAAATCGAAGCATTTTTACAGCCAAAAAAGGTGTCGTCAGACACAAAAAAAAAAAGAATAAAAAAGAAAAAAAGAACACACATCATTGTAAAACCAATAGATTCCATCACTCCGTTCAGAATCTAATATTATGGCATATAAATGCATATTTTCGAACTTTTTAGTGTATATTTTAATGCATATTTTGACAATTTTTAGTGCATGAATGCATACTTATTTATTTACTGCATTTAGTGCATGAAGTTACGAGCCCTGGTTATTACCAATAATTATTATGATACGTGTACTGATATTATTAAATTATTGTGCTTATTTGCTTGACTGGTCAAAGAAACGTATTACCAGTAATGTTTATTTGTTAGTTAAATTAAGTAACAAAATTATTGTATAATATGATTTGCACACGTTCCTGTTATTTGGAGTATAATTAATGTGGTCATAGGCTGACTATTTTTCTTTATTCATTGATTCTGCGTTAGTAGGTGACAATATATTAAAATCTGACACGTCACTTGAGTCATGCGTTATTCCTAAAACAATAAGCATATAATTTTATAGAAATTAAAATTAGCTCTGCAATTGTATATATTATAGAATAATAAGTTGGCTTGAATGACTTTTGTCGTCAACTGTCATTAAGAAATTATTTTCGCAAATATTTCAGTAAACAAACAACTATTTGTTAATATTTAATTTTTTATAATTATTATTATTCTAATAAACTATTAGACATTATTTATTATTAAGAAATTGTTCGGAAATGTACAAAGAGCATACCATAATAGAGGTAAATATTAAATTATAGCCTTAAACTGATTTCTAACTGAAAAAATAAAATTGTTTGGTGTTTTTTAGATGGATGATCTGGAAATTGTATTAAAACGTGATTCATGTAATAAAACGTCTTCAAAAAAGACAATTTGTATGATAGTTATGTTAATACTATTATGTGCATGTATGTTATCAACAGAAAGTGCAGTAATATTAAAAAGAAAAGAAGTAAGTTTATTGTTATATCTTGCATACGACCAAGGGCCGTTTTTACAACTGACACGGTAGCTCTCCACAACCCTTGGCGTTTCAACGTGGCTTTCTGCATGATGTATACATGTGTTACCGATCCTAATCCGATTCAGCGCGATAGGCTTCGTTATTTTTATACAAACACTTAAAACAAATATAATATTAAATGTTACCTACATACATTCTTTTACTATCAAGATTTATAGTTATGAATCTAAAAAAATTAACAATAAATACATATTTCTGTTTTTATTAAAATGTTCATCACATTATATTATATACATATTACATAGTCATAACTCATAATATAAGTATCAGTAATAATAATATAAGTAACATATTTTAATTCAGGCTGAATACGTGTTACATACAGCGTTGTGAATTATAAAATGTGCTGTTAAGTTATCTCGTAATGTTTCTTTCGACTCAAGGTGTATTACTATATTACTATATGTAGTAGTATTTTGTCTTAAAAGTTTATAACGATTATAATAGCAACTATTAGTGTGCACAGGTTAACTTTCAAAATCGTCTGTAAAATGTACCCAAATAAGATAAAATTGTAAATATCGGTTAATGTGTTCACAACGTTCTATGTGACATAAATACCTTTTTAGTGTGGTAATTTTAATTTATATATTTCGTTAAATGTAGATGTTTAATTATTAGATACTTCATTAAAGTAAAAATGGATGTAAGTCAAATTTTTAAGTTTGATACATCTTGTGTTGTTTTAAATAGTGATGTTAAAACTTGTGAACATTTCCGCCTCGCGCTGAATCAGATAAGAATCGTTAAAAACATGTATACATCATGCAGAAAAGTTTTGGCTTTGCTCCCCGCGCTGAAACGTACTAAGATTGGGAAATAGGTTCTTTACCGGTCTTGGTACGCAATTACGCAATATCCGGTAAAGTGATGGTTAAATATTTTTGTGATTTGAACTTAACTTTAATTTTTTTTTTTTCCTGGTCCAACCTACTGGCCCACTCATTTAAATATACATCCAGACATATTTGGACCAAACTACCAAATCACTTAACCACTTTAGCAAATAATATATGCGACCTCTCAAGTGATCATTCACCTGTTATATTAACATAAGGAGGTAACCCAGTCCATAACATTAGACCTTCACTAACCAATAAACTGGACTAAATTTAAAAATCACGTAGACAATAATATGAATTTAAATATATCCCTGAAAACTTGCAATGAAATTGAATATGCTGCTTTGGTAAAAAACATTCAACAATCAGCAAATATTAGTTCTTACCTGAATAAAAATCAACTACCAATAAAAATAATAGATTACCTCGCAACATTCAACAATTAATAGCACTAAAGCGCAGAATCAGAGCTCGCTGGCAACAATACAGATATCCCAGTCTCAAACAATAACTTAATCAAACAACAAATTTACTAAAAAATAAAATAAAACAACTCAAGTCAGAGGAATATCAATTATACCTAAATAATCTTAATCCTCAAAACGGCTCTCTATGGAAAGCAATAAAAAATTTAACAAAAACTAGAGAATATATCCCACCACTTCGAATTACTGACGGCACATATAGTGTAACCGATAAACAGAAGGCTGACACTTTCGCTAATCAGCTCCATGAAATTTTTAAACCACACCAAGATATCGTCGACAATAATACCCACCTCAACGATATATACAACTTTCTTGACAGTCCCCTACCAATGTCATTACCAGCAAAACCAATTTCGCCATGCGAAATTGAATATACCTTAATAAAATTGTCTGCTTATAAATCCCCCGGAAACGATCTCATTACTAATAAGATATTAAAAAATCTCCCCAAAAAATGTATAATCTATCTAACATATATTTATAATGGAATGTTAAGATTATCATATTTTCCCTCGATATGGAAATCCGCAATAATAATTTTTATCCACAAGTCTGGGAAGCCAAAACACATACCTACCTCATACAGACCAATTAGTCATTGGCGCAACTAGATATTTGAACTAGGGGGTGCTTAAGCTCCAGGTTTTTTTGTGACTTGATAGGACCTAACACCACTATTTGCCTATATGTACCACTAAAACAAAACAAAAACCATAATTCTGGATCTACAGTACAAATTGTTTTTAAAAACAGAAATAAAAAAAAAGTCATACTTGGTGTGGACCCATGAAAATTGACTTAAAAATAATAATTTTGATTTAATTTTTTATTAATAATAATATATTATATCAATTTATAAGTTATTATATTTTCTACAAGATACATTACATATTTTATTCATATTTTTATTATAATATTAAATCTATATGACTGTCTTTCTTTGAGTATTCGTCTAGTATAATTTTGAGGTTAAGATTGTTAACAATATCTCTCTCAATGTGCAATATAGAAAGATTACTGAAACGATCTTGTGTCATAGATGTTCTAGTCCAGTTTTTGATACGACGTATGGCTGAGAAAGATCTTTCACACGATGTAGAACTGATAGGTAGTATCAAGGCTACTTTAAGTAAAGAATGAATATTAGGATAGACTTCTTTTGAAATAATATTTTTTAATTCTTCTAAACCAAAATTTGGTTTTAACTGTATGGCACAATTACGTGCTACAGTCATTTCACAACGTAATGCTTCTTTATCAATAGAAAACAATGCCTAATAAAATAGATTAATAATTACTTACAATTATAGATGTATTATTGTATTAAACAATTATTACATTCCATTTATTAATTTACTTACTTGGTAATGATCAATGAACATCATGCTTTTGTTCATATTTAATTTAATGAAATTGTCTATTGAATTTGCAAGCTCTAAGCTCTCTTTTGAAAACCTTAACTCAAAGTGGCCTATAATTGCATCCAATACAGCATAATATGCATGAGAACACCAATAATGTTTATTGTTTTCTGTTTCATTCATGTTAACACCTTGATTACAGATGTCACTTCCTTCAGCGCCAGTTGTAACAGAAACATGAAAACTTTTAAGTTTAATACATTCTTTTCGTTTTCTTTTAGATGTAATTACACCTAAACAATTTAAAAATAATAATTCAATAAATACCAAGTATATTCCAAAGTATAATTATGTTTAAAACAATATAATATTATATTTGATAACTTTTTTTACTAACCAGATGGTTCAGGTGTATTATGTGAAACATCAATATTATGTTTTAATAAAAAATGTTTTACATTATTCCATAAGACTTCAAATAATTTTTCATTTCTCATATTTTTAATTGTTTTCATCACAGCACTAATTTCAATAACAGCATTTCCAATTGTACCTTTTTCTTTTTGCAATTTTTTACTCAATATATTTATTATTCCTAAGATTTCTTCAAAAATGAACAAATATAAAACGAATGACATTTTTTTTAATATGTGCAGAAGACCTTTGAACAAAGTGTGTTATAGTTATACTATACTCCTGTATTAAAGTATACATAGTATACATGATATTAATATAAAACATTTGTAATATATTAAATTATTACCAATTGCTTGAGCCACTTCTTTGTTTGCATCTTCATTTATTTCATTTTGTAAAATATTTACTATTACACTAAAACTATTATGTACTGCTTTACAATTTTTAAGACGACACGACCACCGCGTTTTACATAATCTAGAAATTGATAACGATTTTATTTGCATGGATTTCTGTAAATCTTGTAATAGCTTATCTTTGTTGGGCTATGAAAAATGCACATAAACTGCTTCTAGAGTATTATAAAAGGTATTAGATTCCTGTAAAAATAAATGATTAAATTGATTATATAGAAGAATGGGTACAAAATATTATAAATTGTAACATACATAAATGTATTAAATTTTTATTAAAGTATTTATTATTATTTATTATGCACCTTAATAGTTCTACAAGTATTTGTTACAACCAAATTCAATTTATGGGCCATACAATGAATGAAAATTGCTTCAGGGTGAGAGTCTCTTATTCTAGTTTGAACACCAGATGTGGATCCTGACATAACATTTGCACCATCGTATGTTTGTGCCACAAAAGGAATATCAGAAATGCCAAATTTTTTTAAAACCCGAGAGAATTTCAATAGAAATATATTCGGCTCCTCTCCCATTTGATACATCATAAAATCCAATAAATCGTTCACATACACTATAGCTGTTAGGAATAATGTATCTAATGCATAATGATAATTGTTCTGTTTTATAAGATCTAATAGAAAAAAATTCATGAAAATAAAATATATTAACTAATATCCATTTCTAAGTAATACCACAAAATATATTAATGTAACACAGATTGTAATAAGAGTATTACCTTGCTTCATCACACATAATAGAGTACATTCCACAGTCTTTTATTTCGCCAATTATAGTATTTATTGTCATATTTGAACAAACTTCAAGTATACTATTTTGAATAATCCAACTTGTATAGTTAATTTTTCTGTTAAAAAAAACTGAAAACTCTTTATCGTTCATCGCAAATAATGTACAAAGCTCATTAAAATTTCCTGTAGATAAATAATTTATGATTTACAAACTTTTATACTATAAGTGGTAGTAATGGTATTAAAATAAAAACATATCTTCCCACCAGTATTAGAAACTGTTGATGACTTTTCATCATGACCTCTTAGAGCAAGTCCCTGTTTAGCACAAAAGAGGGTTATATTTATAAGAACTTTCATATACTGTCTATTCTTTAAAATTTCATTTTTTTTAGCAGTTGTTAATTGAGTAACTATAGTACCAGTCAATTTTGAACTTTTATAACTATTATACTGAACAGTTGATGTTAAATGTTGAACAGTTTTTGAATGTTTTAACAATTTTTCATTCAACTAAAATAATGAAATAAAAGTAAAAAAATACATGTACATAGTAATTATTAATCAACTTAGGTATTTTACTTTTGTTGAACATGTTATCTTTATGCCTATGATTTCTGAACAATAATTATTTTTAATTTATATAAACAAATATCCAAATAAAAAACATTCTTTTCTCCAATTGTTGTATCCAGCTGTAATTAAAATGTCACTTTTTAAATTCTTCGCAAAATGAATGCAATTAAAACAAAAAACAGCGTCACGAGATATACTATAATCTAACCATTCAAATTCACTATAGTGTTTAGCATTAAAACTTCTATTTTGAGGTCCAAATTGTACTCGTGGAAATATCTAGAATAAATAAAATAATAAAATAGAATAAGAGTAGGTACGTCAAAACAATTTAATATGTCATTATGTATTAATCAAGAATGGAGTTATATCTTGTTTTATTTTTATTACACTTAACTAATATTTATTTAATTTTTACTTACTTGAAGTTTAGGTTGCTTTGGGCCCGAATCAATATCACCCAAATCAACAGACGGTTTATTCAAATTTAAAACATTATTTTTTAGTTGAATGTTTTCATCATCATCATTATGTCCATCGTTCTGTTCATGGTTACATATTTTCTTTGCTTTTGATTCATCACTATGAGTTTCGGCAGTCTCGTCCAAATTATTTTTTCGTGTTGATGTATTTTGTTTTTAAAATTAAAGATTGAATACATGATTTAAATCGATTAATTAACACTCGTAAGTAATAATAAACATACAATTGACGATGTAATATCGATCAATATATTATTATTAGCAATCATAAATAATAATATAAGAAACTTAGAAACGTCTCAACACAACATACGCAATACGTAAATGTAGTGTTTTGAGTTACCACTGTAACCTAAGACCATTTATTATAAATCTTAGTATCCTAGTAGACTGTGCTGTGTATCGGCGTATCATCCTTATGCCAGACGTCATAATGACGAGTATATTTCCGTCCCTCGGGAATACCAGACTATATTAGTATGTTAGGTACTGATTAAAATATACCATACAGATATATTTAGCACAGACTATTTCAAATAACTTGGCCGCTCCGGCATCCTTATCTCTACTAAATTAAAATCAACACATCCAATTCAATATTATAAATAACAAAATGTTATATTACAAAAATTACTGTTATGTTATAATTGTAATTCGATAAATATTCAACTTTTCTATTACATTTTTAAACGATTTTTTAGGGGGTGCTAAGGACCCAAAGCACCCCCCCCTAGTTGCGCCAATGCAATTAGTATACTCCCTACACTCGGAAAACTATTTGAAAAACTTTTGCTCAAAAGAATTCGACCAATAATGTTAAAAAGAGGTATCATCCCAAATATCCAATTCGGTTTTCGTCCAAAACATTCAACCATCCATCAAATTCATCGCTTAACTGATTCAATAGCTTCAGCTCTCGAAAAAAAACAATATTGCACAGCCCTATTCCTTGACATAGAACAAGCTTTTGACCGAGTTTGGCATGCGGGTTTATTATTTAAACTCAAAAAAATATTTCCGACACCGTACTTTCTACTACTCAAATCATACTTAAAAGACAGAACTTTTCAAGTACGCCAAGGTAATGATAACTCTGGCTCTTTTGATATCAATGCAGGGGTTCCTCAAGGCAGCGATTTATCCCCGGATTTATATAATATATATACTTCTGACATACCCAGCGACCCAAATACGATACTAGCAACCTATGCCGACGACACTGCTATTCTGTCCATCAACAAAAATCCCATCACTGCTTCTAAAAACTCACAAAATCATACTTCTAAAATTGAAACTTGGTCAAAAAAATGGAAAACGAAAATAAATGAAAACAAATCTGCCCATATTACATTTACCTTAAAAAAAGACCACTGCCCCAATATTACTGTCAACAATAAAGTCATACCATCATCTAATCAAATAAAATACTTAGGTTTAACATTAGACAAGCGCCTCACATGGAGACCCCATTTAAAACTTAAAAGACAAGCAGCAAACATAAGACTACACAAACTTCGTTCACTGTTAAAATCCAAACTAAGCCTAAAAACAAAATTATTAATTTTTAAGACAGTAATAAGACCCATTTGGTCTTACGGAATCCAAATTTGGGGACCGACTAAACCTTCCAACATTCATCCTATACAAGCCCATCAGAACATCACTCTTCGTACAATTACAGGCGCACCATGGTACATAAGCAATGCTGCGCTTAACAAAGACCTCAACATCGCAACAGTTAAAGAACTAGCTACCTCTCACTACAAAAGATTCCATTCCAAACTCGACTCCCACACAAATTCTCTTATAAAAAATATGTCCTCACACAAAAACCCGAAAAGACGATTAAAAAGGAATTGGTCTCGTGACCTATTATAATAAATTGTTAAATTTCAAATTATGAGGGTGTTGCCAATGGGCCTCTTCCCCAATCATTTCATTCACGCCATTGTTATACATAATTTTTATCATATTTACTTATTGTTTTTGTTTTGTTTGTACAGATTGTAAATTCTCTTTTAATCAAAAATAAAAAAAAAAAAATTAATTTTTTATACTTTAAAGGAACCAAAGTGGAACCAAATCCCATGTGAATTTAATAACTTAACCAAGTTCACTTTGTTTGAAATCATTAATGAAATGGAAAAAATGAACATTTCACTGGATTCTAATTATGATATATTAACACGTGATGTATCAGAAATTTCAAACCCTGTAGATGCAGCATCTTTTTTGTATAGCATCATGCGGAATATTGCGGGTAAAATATTCAAAAAACAAAATTCAGAATCACCTGCAAGTATTCATATTGTTAATAGCACATTAAATGTTATTAACAATACTGTTAATATTTTAAAGGAACCAAAGAAAATCCAAAATGAATTTAATGATTCAATAAAGTTCACTTTATGTGATATAATAAATGAAATTCAAAAAATGAACATTTCAGTGGATTATAATCGTGAAATAAGAAAACGTGATCTATCAAACATTTTAAACCCTGTAGATGCAGCATCTTTTTTGTTTAGCATCGTGCGGAATATTGCGGGTAAAATATTCAAAAAACAAAAATCAGAATTACCTGCTAGTATTCATATTGTTAACAACATTACTAATACTGGTAACATTATTATTAATAACTATCAATTACGTTGCGATCATTCAAATGTGAACGAAACAAAATCATAATTGATATGAAAGATATTGAAATATATTGCTGTTTGCTTATGTGTCTTGTCTCCCCCCCCCCCCTACAGGCGGGTACACACGAGCGCGCCGAACCTGCAATGCAACGTTGCACGCGCGGCGCGAAGTAATTTTTAGGCTGGATTTAGTGCTCGACCGACGGTCAGCGTGTACTGTGCACGCTGATGGTACGCGCTGATCATCACCAAGCGTTTAGTGCTTAGCCGACGGCAAATTCGGTCGGTTATAACATAAAATTGTAATACGAAAAAAATGTCATGTACACATTTGTGTACGCCCATACGGTCGGTCGTCGTCAGCGTGGAACTTAACGCTTGCATTTACTGAAATAACCTGTCGATCGACCGACGTACGCCCAACGGACGCGCTCGACCGACGGTTCTCGTCAGCGCGACGTAGCTGTACGCGCGTAGCAATTTATCAGCGCTGCACTGTAGTTGGTCATATGCATATATTGATATAGCTACGTTCGACCGACGTCAGCGCTGAGCGTCGGTCGAGCACTAAATCCAGCCTTAATTCACAATATTAGACACGATAATTGAGGCGTTGCAAGACGCGGGTCCCTCGTCATTTTAATTTCCCCATTTCCTTTTGTAAATTTTCCAAATTATGTATATACATATGTACATATGTATATAATTATGTATTTTATATATATATATATATATATATTAGGGTGGTCCTTAGTTATGGGAGGAGAAAAAAAAGGTCAATATTTTTAACCCACCATTTTGATTATTACCTTAAAAAAAAAATTAGGCCAAATTTGGTTTCGATAATTCAACTCCTTCACGTCCTTCAAGATGGTTGAAAAATGGCCAAATAGGGTAGTTTATTAGTTTTTCGCATTCGAATGGAACTCTATAAAATGTATCGTAAAATACTATGGAACCTTTATTTTAGAAATTATAATTTTCTATAAGAAATGTCTTATTACATTTTCCCGAAAATTCATTATTTTCCAGGGAAATATATAAATAAAAAAGAACCGGATGGGCCTCGCTCAGCTGTACACTTGGGGGTGAAGTGCGACTCTTCATAGGATAGGTCATTATAATGGATTTGTTAAATTTGAATTCAATGATAGGTATCATTGTATACGAAAAACGATTCTGAACGGAGATGATATGTTTGTCTGAAATATAATGTTATTTATAAATATTGTAATAAGTATATTTTATTTTGAAACGAAAAATTTAGAAAAATTGTCTATAAATAAGTCAAAATATGTCAAAATACATTGAAAACTTAACCATGTATATAGAACGTCAATACAAATATTTGGTGAAAATTTCAAGTTGTTGCAGTTTTTCGTTTTTGAGTTAGAGCATTTTAAAAAAAACCGATATCTTTTCAGTCTAGATATTATACATTATATTATATTTTACATGTAATTTTATGTCAATATTCGCTGTTCAAACGCTTATAAAAAAAAAATTGTACCTATGGATTTTAATAATTTTCAAATGACAATAAGAACTACTTCTGTGGAATCTTCTATTAAATTTTCAAGTATTTTGTAGGAGCCAAATTTTTTTTATCACCGATTATAAAAAAAATATGTAAAAAAATCGAATATTTTAAATGCCTATAAATGGCTTATAAATCAATATAATATTTTGAAAAAAATATGACATAAATGAAATACCAATCTTAACAGCTGGTAGATATTTCAAAAATCAGCGATTTATACTTATTAAATTATAACAAATATTTAAAATCGTTTGAGAATAAATCGCTATTTTATACAATTTCGTAAATATTTAAATTTCAAACTGTCGTAAAATTTTTTCCTTTAAGTCCGGTAGAAATTTTTTTAAAGATTTTTGAAGAGTAGCTTATAGATAACCTAGTGTTAAAATTTAGAACCTTAAGTATGAACAGAAAAAATTGTATGAATTTTTATCTACAAAATAACTTGCAAATTATCATGATTTTTACATATTTCTTATAAATTGGAACTTTGAGCACTTATAAAAAAAAATTGTGACTTACGATTTTACATTTTTTTTAATCACTTAAGGAACAATTTATAAGAAATCTTGTATTAAATTTTCAAGATTTTCTGGCCGGCCAAAAAATTTTGATCGTATTTTAAAAAAAAAATACTTAAAAAAATTGAAAACTTCAATTGTCTATAAATAGCTCAATAAAAGTCAAAATACTTTGAAAATTTAACGGTATATAGAAAACGGTAATCTTAACATTTGGTGAAAATTTCAAGTATTTACATCGATTAGTTTTTGAGTTATAGCAAAATAAAAAATTTGATTATGTCGAAAACTGGTTTTGCGTAAAAACTCCCGTTTTTCCCAAATTTTTTTATGGTTTTTCCCGTCGCATTTAAAAAATATTGGAAATTTTTAACTTTTGACCCCCCAAAGTACCAAATAGATTCACTTTCCTTTCAGAAAAGTTGCTACATAAGGCAATCGAAGCATTTTTACTGCCCCAAATCGTGTCGACGGACACAAAAAAAAAAAAAAAAACACACATCATTGTAAAATCAATACATTCTTCACTCCGTTCAGAATCTAAAATATTTATTATGTTTCAAAAAATGTTTTATAGTTATTTAAATATTATTAATGAATGGTTGAAACTATGATACATTTTTTTTTTAAATTTATGGTATAAAATTTAATTTTTTACAAAAGAAGTGATTAGTACACATTTTATTGGTCAACTAGTTTTAAATCTTACTTAAGTACTTATAAAAATATAGTTGGTAAAAATTCGTAATTTTATAAAAATTCCAAAGAAAGTATTTAATATTTAAAAAGCTTATTTAAATTGTATATTCTCCTTTCAAAAGGTTACGACTACATCCTGGGCACTGCTTCCTATAATCTTGGACAGTCTATAATTATAAAAAAAGTTACGAAATTGTTATAAATTGTGTAAAATCGACTAATTCTTTTAACAATTATATATCATTAATTGAAGCTGCAATCGGATCTGGAGAACAAATCCATGACTCTACATAGCATGTTATAATAAAACAACATATTTCTTGTAAACTTCTTTTTTCTAATGGAGTAAGTTTAAGGTCCTTTCACACATGTCCGATCCGGGTCCGTTCCGAGTCCAATCCGTCAAGCCATCCGTTTACTCGGAAATATAAACTTGCTGTTTTCCAATGCATATGTTCACACATGTCCGATCCGAACTTTCCGAGCTCTATCCGACTAAAAAATATTGTCATTGACCGATTTTCGTCCGATTTTTCGTCCGAGCTCGGTCGGTTTTTGACGGAATAATGTCGGATCGGACATGTATGAACACGTTTCGACTGGTGTGTTCAGCATACTACGAAATCTATTATTGTTATTATGTTATTATTGTTATCTATTATTATTATTATTGGCTGTTTCATTCGACAACAGCATATGAACTGTTTAAAAATAAGTAAAATGATGGACTCGACTCGGAACGCTAAAAATCGGACTCGGAACGGACCCGGATCGGATATGTGTGAAAGGACCTTTAAACTGCTCACAGAACAACATTTTAAGACAGAATATAGGTACCTTTTGCCATCCATCAGGCTAAATGGTATGCCCCCAGGGGTCAAAAAGGTATACCATGTGGAGGTATTTTTCCCAAAAAAATTATGACAAGCTCTATAAAGTCTTTATAGTCATCTCTCGGAAAAGATTCATTAATTTTTTTGTACAAAATAATAAAACATCATCAACTACATTTTGCATTTTAAATTTTTACTGAATTTTTGGGAAAATGTATTAAGACATTTCTTATAGAAAATTATAATTTCTGAAATAAAGATTCTATTGAATTTTACGATAAATTCTATAGATTTCCACTTAAATGCGAAAAACTATTAAACTACCCTATTTAGCCATTTTTCAACACTCTTGAGGGACGTTAAGGGGGTAAATTATCGAAACCAAATTTGGCCTAATTTTTTTTCTCATGGTAATTAGCAAAATGTTGGGTACCTGGATTAAAAATATTGACCTTTTTTTCTTTTTCCATAACTAAGGACCACCCTAATATATATATATATATATAATTATATATATAATAAATATAATATAATAAATTATTATGTATATTTATATACATAATATACATAATAATTTATTTTAAGAAAACAATATAAGAAAAAGAAATAAAGGACACGCGTCTTGCAACGCTTATTACGGGCCTGTAGGAGTTAGAGACAAGACACATAAGCAAACAGTAATATATTTCAATGTATTTCAAACTGTATATCTATAATAAATAACAATAAATGTAATAATCAATTGTATAAATTTATATAAATAAACTTTTTGTCATGTTATTTAATTGGTTTTTATTGTATAGCTTATAATTTAGTAAAATTAATTTATGAGGCCTTTGGAAATATATAAATATATAAAATTAGATAATTATAGTCATCAGTCACTATTCTGATATCTATATAATATTAAATAAAATACATACCATGTTTGCTCTGTATGTGGTCGGACAGATTACTTCGACGGGTGAAATCTTGTTTGCATTCACCACATGTAAATTTAATTTGTTTATGAGATTTTCAATGCCTCAAAATATTACACTTCACAGTGAAAACTTTGTCACAAACACTGCAATTAAACATTTTTACTGATAGGTAATAAACACTGGGTTAAAAACAATATTAGCACGTAGACTGCTTGTAAGAGCTTTGTACACGTGCGTGATAGCATGGGAGGGGATGCTCGCGTACATGTGTGACAATAAACTGGGTGGGGTAACTGGATTCCCTGGATTCGCGGGGACATAAAAGGAACTAAAACATACTACTCGTATAATTTTGTAATTTTTTCCATAACATATAATTAATTATTAGGTTTACGAATGCAAAAAAACATCATTGTAAAAACACTAGCATTTGCATTCTACTCAGATTCTAAAAAAAATATCGATGAAATTTTGGTGGGGTCCGGACCCATGGACCTCCCTCTGTCTACGTCCCTGGTGGATTAAGCATGTGACTGTACTTACAGAAGTAGAAATTGATGGAGCATTATTTGGATTGACCAGATTAGATTATATATAATACGTTTATAGTTGGATGTTAAGATTTAGTATGTTTGATTAAATTTGAAGTTGATGAACGATTATTTTTTAATTTTGAACAACAAAGTCCATACTTCACATAAATATTATCCACATTAAGTTGGAAAAAATCCCAAATAACACTGGATTTATTCATTTTAATACAAAACAAATTTAAATGAATAAAAAGTTATACGATTTAGTGGACTCAAGATGTACTGTGCCCACAGGAAACAACACATGACACAATGATTGAAATGTAAAATATTTTTATAAATAAAACAAAACATGTTAATCCTTGCAACAATATTCAAACAAGAATAGGCCTGTCATTATATGAATGATAAAAGACATTTTTTTAAATGCATACACCAAACATAATTCTATTTTAATATTTGATTTAACACAAATATTTCTGTAGTAAAATTAATTTTTCTAATACCAATTAAAACAAAAGAACCGGATGGGCCTCGCTCTGCTGTACACTTGGGGGTGGAGTGCGACTCTTCATAGGATAGGTCATTATAATGGATTTGTTAAATTTGAATTCAATGATAGGTATCATTGTATACGAAAAACGATTCTGAACGGAGATGATATGTTAGTCTAGAATATAATGCAATGTTATTTATAAATATTGTAATAAGTATATTTTATTTTGAAACGAAAAATTTAGAAAAAATGTCTATAAATAAGTCAAAATATGTCAAAATACATTGAAAACTTAACTATGTATAGAAAACGTCAATATAAAGATTTGGTGATAATTTCAAGTTGTTGCGGTTTTTCGTTTTTGAGTCTAGAATATTATACATTATATTATATTTTACATGTAATTTTATGTCAATATTCGCTGTTCAAACGCTTATAAAAAAAATTGTGCCTATGGATTTTAATAATTTTTGAATGACTTTAAGAACTACTTCTGTGGAATCTTCTATTACATTTTCAAGTATTTTGTACGAGCCAAATTTTTTTTATCACCGATTATAAATAAAAAGTGTAAAAAAATCGAATATTTTAAATGCCTATAAGTGGCTTAAAAATCAATATAATATTTTTAAAAAAATATGACATAAAGGAAATACCAATCTTAACAGCTGGTAGAAATTTCAAAAATCTGCAACTTATACTTTTTGAATTATAACAAATATTTAAAATCGTTTGAGAACAAATCACTATTTTATGCAATTTTGTAAATATTTTAATTTCAAACAGTCATAACATCTTTTCCTCTAATTCCGGTAGAAATTTTTTTAAAGATTTTGAAGAGTAGCTTATAGATAAACTAGTGTTAAAATTTTGAACCTTTAGTATGAACAGAAAAAATTTTATGAATTTTTATCTACAAAATAACTTGCAAATTATCGTGATTTTTTCACATTTTATACAAATTTGAGCTTTGAGGGCTTGTAAAAAAAAATTGAGTAAACCGATCACCAATATTTTTTAGTTACGATAAGTTTAACTTATTATGAACCTTGCATTAAATTTTCAAGAGTTTTCGGTCTGCCAATTAAATTTTATAGATGTTTAAAAACAAAAATTTTACAAAAATCGAAAATTTAAATTGTCTATAAATAAGTCAAAATATGTTAATATACTTTGAAATCTTTACTATGTATAGAAAACGTCAATATTAAGATTTGGTGAAAATTTCAAGTTGTTGCGGTTTTTCATTTTTGAGTTAGAGCATTTTAAAAAAATGTAATTTGTAAAAACGTGATTTTGCGTAAAATTTCCCGTTTTCTCGTAATTTTTTTATCGTTTTTTTCGATTTTATTAAAAAGTATTGAAAAAGTTGGATTTTTGACTTGCCAAAATACCATCTACATTCACTATCCTTTCAGAAAAAGTGCTATTTAAGCAAATCGAAGCATTTTTACAGCCAAAAAAGGTGTCGTCAGACAAAAAAAAAAAAGAATAAAAAAGAAAAAAAGAACCGGATGGGCCTCGCTCTGCTGTACAGTTAGGGGTGGAGTGCACCTCGCTTATAGGATAGGTCATTATTATAATGGATTTGTTAAATTTGAATGCAATGATAGATATCATTGTATACGAATAACGATTCTGAACGGAGTTCATATGTTTGTCTAGGATATAATACATTGTTATTTATAAACATTGTAAAAAGTATATTTTATTTTGAAACGATAAATATATTTTTCAATTAGGATGGGTTGGCAGTTGCATACAGCGATATAGTTTGTCAGTCTAGAACATTCTACATTATATTATATTTTACATGTAATTTTATGTCAATATTCGATGTTCAAACGCTTATAAAAAAAAATTGTGCCTATGGATTTTAATAATTTTTGAATGACATTAAAAACTACTTCTGTGGAATCTTCGATTAAATTTTCAAGTATTTTGTAGTAGCCAAATTTTTTTTATCACCGATTATAAAAATAAAATGTAAAAAAATCGAATATTTTAAATGACTATAAGTGGCTTAAAAATCAATATAATATTTTGAAAAAAATATTGCATAAAAGAAATACCAATCTTAACAGCTGGTAGGAATTTTAAAAATCTGCGACTTATACTTTTTGAATTATAACAAATATTTAAAATCGTCTGAGAATAAATCGCTATTTTATGCAGTTTCGTAAATATTTAAATTTCAAACAGTCATACAATTTTTTCCCCTTAGTCCGGTAGAAATTTTTTTAAAGATTTTTGAAGAGTAGCTCATAGATAACCTAGTGTAAAAATTTTGAACCTTAAGTATTAACAGAAAAAATTTTATGAATTTTTATCTACAAAATAACTTGCAAATTATCGTGATTTTTACACATTTTGTACAAATTTGAGCATTAAGGGCTTATAAAAAAAAATTGAGTTAACCGATCACCGATATTTTTTAGTTACGATAAGTTTAACTTATTATAAACCTAGTATAAAATTTTCAAGAGTTTTCACTCAACCAATTAAATTTTATAGATGTTTAAAAACAAAAATTTAACAAAAATCGAAAATTTAAATTGTCTATAAATAAGTCAAAATATGTCAAAATACTTTGAAATCATAACCATGTATAGAGAACGTCAATATAAAGATTTGGTGAAAATTTCAAGTTGTTGCGGTTTTTCATTTTTGAGTTAGAGCATTTTAAAAAAAAACCAATATCTTTGTCAGTCTAGAATATTATACATTATATTATATTTTACATGTAATTTTATGTCAATATTCGCTGTTCAAACGCTTATAAAAAAAATTGTGCCTATGGATTTTAATAATTTTTGAATGACTTTAAGAACTACTTCTGTGGAATCTTCTATTACATTTTCAAGTATTTTGTACGAGCCAAATTTTTTTTATCACCGATTATAAATAAAAAGTGTAAAAAAATCGAATATTTTAAATGCCTATAAGTGGCTTAAAAATCAATATAATATTTTTAAAAAAATATGACATAAAGGAAATACCAATCTTAACAGCTGGTAGAAATTTCAAAAATCTGCGACTTATACTTTTTGAATTATAAAAAATATTTAAAATCGTTTGAGAATAAATCGCTATTTTATGCAATTTCGTAAATATTTAAATTTCAAACAGTCATAAAATTTTTTCCTCTCATTCCGGTAGAAATTTTTTTAAAGATTTTTGAAGAGTAGCTTGTAGCTAACCTCGTGTTAAAATTTTGAACCTTAAGTATGAACAGAAAAAATTTTATGAATTTCTATCTACAAAATAACTTGCAAATTATCGTGATTTTTACATATTTCGTATAAATTGGAACTTTGAGCACTTATAAAAAAAAATTGTGACTTACGATTTTAGATTTTTTTTTATCAGTTAAGGAACAACTTATAAGAAACCTTGTATTAAATTTTCAAGATTTTCTAGGCAGCCAAAAAAATTTTATCGCTATTTAAAAAAAAAATACTTAAAAATATTGAAAATTTCAATTGTCTATAAATAGCTTAATAAAAGTCAAAATACTTTGAAAATTTAATGGTGTATAGAGAACGCTTATCTAAACATTTGGTGAAAATTTCAAGTATTTACATCGATTAGTTTTTGAGTTATAGCAAAATAAAAAATTTGATTATGTCAAAAACTGGTTTTGCGTAAAAACTCCCGTTTTTCCCGAATTTTTTTATGGTTTTTCCCGTCGCATTTAAAAAATATTGGAAATTTTTAACTTTTGACCCCCCAAAGTACCAAATAGATTCACTTTCCTTTCAGAAAAGTTGCTACATAAGACAATCGAAGCATTTTTACTGCCCCAAAACGTGTCGACAGACACAAAAAAAAAAAAAAAAAAAAAAAAAAAAAAAAAAAAAAAAAAAAAAACACACATCATTGTAAAATCAATACATTCTTCACTCCGTTCAGAATCTAAAAAAAAACACACATCATTGTAAAATCAATACATTCTTCACTCCGTTCAGAATCTAAAAGAACACACATCATTGTAAAACCAATAGATTCCATCACTCCGTTCAGAATCTAATATTATGGCATATAAATGCATATTTTCGAACTTTTTAGTGTATATTTTAATGCATATTTTGACAATTTTTAGTGCATGAATGCATACTTATTTATTTACTGCATTTAGTGCATGAAGTTACGAGCCATGGTTATTACCAATAATTATTATGATACGTGTACTGATATTATTAAATTATTGTGCTTATTCGCTTGACTGGTCAAAGAAACGTATTACCAGTAATGTTTATTTGTTAGTTAAATTAAGTAACAAAATTATAATTTGCATATTATAATTATAGATAACGCTAATCTTAACATTTGGTGAAAATTTCAAGTATTTACATCGATTTGTTTTTGAGTTATAGCAAAATAAAAAATTTGATTTTGTCGAAAACTGGTTTTGCATAAAAATTCCCGTTTTTCCCAAAATTGTTTAGTGTTTTTCCCGTCGCATTTAAATAATATTGATATTTTTTTACTTTTGACCCCCCAAAGTACCAAATAGATTCACTTTCCTTTCAGAAAAGTTACTACATAAGGCAATCGAAGCATTTTTACTGTCAAAAAAGGTGTCGTCAGACAAAATAAATTAAAAAAAAAAAATTAAAAAAAATAAAATAAAAAAAAACACACATTATTGTAAAACTAATAGATTCCATCACTTCGTTCAGAATCTAAAAAAGGTATTGTTAGATTTCAATTTTTTTTTTTTTGTTTAAATAATAATAAACTTAAAGATAAAAAACATAATTTATTTAAAAGTATCTTATGAATATAAAATTACCAAATAAATTATATTTAGTGTAACTGCTGTATATACTGAAAATCAAAACTTAATTGTAGAAAGTTGGTGTTAAACTTTTAAAATTAGTATGACTTTAATATGAATTAAATTTAACCTTGAAATTATTTCAACTATCTTTAAGGTAAAAATCAGGGTTTGGGGCCCATCTTCATCTCATAAAATTGCTAATAACTATGGTTACTTCTCGTTTTTTGTATTGATCGTAGATTATTCTAGGTGAGTTATTTTCAGATAAATTTGTTTTATGAAATGGCGAATTTAAATAGGTACTAAGTATAAATGTGCATATTTTAGAAAAAGTGCATATTTAAGCAATTTTTATCATATTTATACATATTACGTATTTTTGAATTTTTACCTTTTTTTTTTTTTTGTGTGTTAAATCACGGCGCGGAATTTTTACCTATGTACCTACCTAAAATTGTTGGGAAACATTATATTTGAAAAACATTCAAAAATATTTCTTTGAAATAAATTATGATCGTAGTCTACTATATCTGACTCGTAGGTATGTTTACTATAGTTTCTATGTTGCTTCAGAATCAACCTTTTTATCAACATTTATATAACTGTGGTCAGGGGTGGATTTAAGGCACTGCGAACTATGCGGCCGCATAGGGCGGCAAATTTTGGAGAGCGGCAAAATTATGTTGAAAATTTATTTTTATTTTGTAAAATTAGGTACATAATTTTTAAAATTGTATTTATCACTTCAAAATCTTGAAATTGTGGATTTTGTATTTGTGAATTTTTAGCAAAATAATATTTATATTTTCCCAGGAACTCGTCTACGACAACGACGATAGTATTGTATTATAGCTCATCTTATTGGTTAAGAAAAGTCTCGTATTACTATAATAGGCAAAAATTGCATATTTGGTAGGTATTGAAAAAATTAATTTATTTGAGGATATTTTATTAAAGAGGTAGTTAGTTTTTTTTAGATAGGGGCGGCAAATTTAATTTGGCATAGGGGCGGAAAATTGTTAAATCCGCTTCTGACTGTGGTAAGACCTAATGACAACTAGATTCTAAATTTTAAAACGAAATAAAAAACAGTACGTATTCGTTAGTTAATCACAGTTAACTGATCGCATATCACGAGTTTACGTTAATTCTTTGTTATTTCTCAGTATATTTCTATCAGCTTTTTTTATAAATTATAATGAGTTTGTTGTTTTTTTTAAACTATTATTGTGTACCTATCTATCTAATTTTTAAATTTTTATTTTTATAATTATAATATGTTTTATGTGTTTTCAAAAACAAAATAAAAAAGAACCGGATAGGCATCGCTCGGCTATACAGTTGGGGGTGGAGTGCACCTCGTTTATAGGATAGGTCATAATTACAATGGATTTGTTAAATTTGAATGCAATGATAGATATCATTGTATACGAATAACGATTCTGAACGGAGTTAACATGTTTGTCTAGGATATAATACATTGGTATTTATAAATATTGTAAAAAGTATATTTTATTTTGAAACGATAAATATATTTTTCAATTAGGATGGGTTGGCAGTTGCATACAGCGACATAGTTAAATTATTTAAAAATAATGCATGTAGTTATTATAATAATACCTTATATTAACATATAGTATCAATTTTAATATTTATATATGTGATATCGTATTATGTATGTTGGTCATTACAAATGTTGACGACGATGACGTTGATACTTGATTGCGACTTTTAAAATTAACAATGGATTTATGTAATTGATAAATTAAATAATTTCAATATGAAAATTTTTAGTCTAAAAATTAATTCGGTTCTACGGTTTGGTGATTCTCAGTGAAAAAATTATATAAAACATATTATCACGAAGACGTGTCATTTTTCACACATCTTCTAGAAATTTTAATATGTCAGTGTTATAAGTACCTACCTATTATTACTCTTACATAGGTACTTTAAATTATTAATATACTTAATAATTATTAACTTATATTTGAGTATTTTGTTTATTATTTAGATATTAGAAATTACTGAATTATGTAAAAATTCGTAAAAATTTAAATTTCAAACAGTCATAAAATTTTAGATTATGAACGGAGTGATGGAATCTATTGGTTTTACAATGATGTGTTTTTTTTTTATTTTTTTATTTTAGATTCTGAACGGTGTGATGGAATCTATTGGTTTTACAATGATGTGTGTTTTTTTTTATTTTATTTTTATTAATTTTTTTTTTTTTTAATTTAATTTGTCTGACGACACATTTTTTGGCAGTAAAAATGCTTCGATTTGCTTATGTAGCAACTTTTCTGAAAGGAAAGTGAATCTAGTTGGTACTTTGGGGGGTCAAAAGTAAAAAAATTTCAATATTTTTTAAATGCGACGGGAAAAACCCTAAAAAAATAAGGGAAAAACGGGAGTTTTTACGCAAAACCAGTTTTCGACAAAATCAAATTTTTTATTTTGCAATAACTCAAAAACTAATCGATGTAAATACTTGAAATTTTCACCAAATGTTAAGATTAGCGTTATCTATACACGGTTGAATTTTCAATTTTTTTAAGTATTTTTTTTTAAAATAACGATAACAATTTTTGGCTGCCCAGAAAATCTTGAAAATTTAATACAAAGTTTCTTATAAGTTGTTCCTTAACTGATTATTTTTAGATAAAAATTCATAAAATTTTTTCTGTTCATACTTAAGTTTTAATATTTTAACACTAGGTTATCTATGAGCTACTCTTCAAAAATCTTTAAAAAAATTTATACCGTACTTAGAGTAAAAAATTTAATGACTGTTTGAAATTTTAATAATTACGAAATTGCATAAAATAGCGATTTATTCTCAATCGACTTTTAATATTTGTTATAATTCAAAAAGTATAAGTCGCAGATTTTTGAAATTTCTACCAGCTGTTTAGATTGGTATTTCCTTTATGTCATATTTTTTCAAAATATTATATTGATTTTTAAGCCACTTATATGCATTTAAAATATTCGATTTTTTTACATTTTTTTTTTATAATCGGTGATAAAAAAAATTTGGCTCCTACAAAATACTTGAAAATTTAATAGAAGATTCCACAGAAGTAGTTCTTATTGTCATTTGAAAATTATTAAAATCCATAGGCACAACATGTACGATCATTTGTTGCTTAGAAATTAGGAAAAATCTATTAATTTTACTTTTCTTTTTACCCAAATAAGATTTCTTAAATTGAAAATGACTCGTCTTCATGCTAATATGTTTTATATAATTTTTTCACTGAGAATCACCAAACCGTAGAACCGAATTAATTTTTAGATTAAAAATTTTCATATTGAAATTATTTAATTTATCAATTCCATAAATCCATTGTTAATTTTAAAAGTCGCAATCAAGTATCAACGTCATCGTCGTCAACACGTGTAATGACCAACATACATTATACGATATCACATATATAAATATTAAAATTGATACTATATGTTAATATAAGGTATTATTATAATAACTACATGCATTATTTTTAAATAATTTAACTATGTCGCTGTATGCAACTGCCAACCCATCCTAATTGAAAAATATATTAATCGTTTCAAAATAAAATATACTTTTTACAATGTTTATAAATAACAATATATTATATCCTAGACAAATATATCAACTCCGTTCAGAATCGTTATTCGTATACAATGATATCTATCATTGCATTCATATTTAACAAATCCATTGTAATAATGACCTATCCTATAAACGAGGTGCACTCCACCCCCAAATGTACAGCAGAGCGAGGCCCATCCGGTTCCTTTTTTTTATTATTATTATTTAACACCAACAAAAATATTTGACAAATAATATTATTTTCAGCTTTACATGTACGATCATTTGTTGCTTAGAAATTAGGAAAAATCTATTAATTTTACTTTTCTTTTTACCCAAATAAGATTTCTTAAATTGAAAATGACTCGTCTTCATGCTAATATGTTTTATATAATTTTTTCACTGGGAATCACCAAACCGTAGAACCGAATTAATTTTTAGATTAAAAATTTTCATATTGTTCTTTTTTTTATTTTTTATTTTTGTGTCTGACGACACCTTTTTTGGCAGTAAAAATGCTTTGATTTGCTTAAATAGCACTTTTTCGGAAAGGATAGTGAATGTAGATGGTATTTTGGCGAGTCAAAAATCCAACTTTTTCAATACTTTTTAAAAAATCGAAAAAAGCGATGAAAAAATTACGAGAAAACGGGAAATTTTACGCAAATTCACGTTTTTACAAATTACATTTTTTTAAATGCTCTAACTCAAAAACGAAAAACCGGAACAACTTGAAGATTTTCACCAAATCTTAATATTGACGTTTTCTATACATGGTTAAGATTTCAAAGTATTTTGACATATTTTGACTAATTCATAGACAATTTAAATTTTCGATTTTTGTAAAATTTTTGTTTTTAAACATCTATAAAATTTAATTGGCAGACCGAAAACTCTTGAAAATGTAATACAAGGTTCATAATAAGTTAAAATTATCGTAACTAAAAAATATCGGTAATCGGTTTACTCAATTTTTTTTTATAAGCCCTCAAAGCTCAAATTTGTATAAAATGTGTAAAAATCACGATAATTTGCAAGTTATTTTGTAGATAAAAATTCATAACAATTTTTCTGTTCATACTTAAGGTTCAAAATTTTAAAAATTTTAAATTTAAATTGTCTATAAATAAGTCAAAATATGTCAATATACTTTGAAAACTTATCCATGTAAAGAGAATTGTTGCGATTTTTGGTTTTTGAGTTAGAGCATTTTAAAAAAATGTAATTTGTAAAAACGTGATTTTGCGTGAAATTTCCCGTTTTTTCGTAATTTTTTTATCGTAATAAGCATTTTTACTGCCAAAAAAGGTGTCGTCAGACACAAAAATAATAAAACAAAAAATTAAATAAATAAATAAATAAAAAGAACCGGATGGGCCTCGCTCTGCTGTACAGTTAGGGGTGGAGTGCACCTCGCTTATAGGATAGGTCATTATTATAATGGATTTGTTAAATTTGAATGCAATGATAGATATCATTGTATACGAATAAAGATTCTGAACGGAGTTCATATGTTTGTCTAGGATATAATACATTGTTATTTATAAACATTGTAAAAAGTATATTTTATTTTGAAACGATAAATATATTTTTCAATTAGGATGGGTTGGCAGTTGCATACAGCGATATAGTTTGTCAGTCTAGAACATTCTACATTATATTATATTTTACATGTAATTTTATGTCAGTATTCGATGTTCAAACGCTTATAAAAAAAAATTGTGCCTATGGATTTTAATAATTTTTGAATGACATTAAGAACTACTTCTGTGGAATCTTCGATTAAATTTTCAAGTATTTTGTAGAAGCCAAATTTTTTTTATCACCGATTATAAAAATAAAATGTAAAAAAATCGAATATTTTAAATGACTATAAATGGCTTAAAAATCAATATAATATTTTGAAAAAAATATTGCATAAAAGAAATACCAATCTTAACAGCTGGTAGAAATTTCAAAAATCTGCGACTTATACTTTTTGAATTATAACAAATATTTAAAATCGTCTGAGAATAAATCGCTATTTTATGCAATTTCTTAAATATTTAAATTTCAAACAGTCGTACAATTTTTTCCTCTTAGTCCGGTAGAAATTTTTTTAAAGATTTTTGAAGAGTAGCTCATAGATAACCTAGTGTTAAAATTTTGAACCTTAAGTATGAACAAAAAAAATTTTATGAATTTTTATCTACAAAATAACATGCAAATTATCGTGATTTTTACACATTTTATACAAATTTGAGAATTAAGGGCTTATAAAAAAAAATTGAGTTAACCGATTACCGATATTTTTTAGTTACGATAAGTTTAACTTAATATAAACCTAGTGTAAAATTTTCAAGAGTTTTCGCTCAATCAATTTAATTTTATAGATGTTTAAAAACAAAAATTTAACAAAAATCGAAAATATAAATTGTCTATAAAAAAGTCAAAATATGTCAAAATACTTTGAAATCTTAACCATGTATAGAGAACGTCAATATAAAGATTTGGTGAAAATTTCAAGTTGTTGCGATTTTTCATTTTTGAGTTAGAGCATTTTAAAAAAAACCGATATCTTTGTCAGTCTAGAATATTATACAGTATATTATATTTTACATGTAATTTTTTGTCAATATTCGCTGTTCAAACGCTTATAAAAAAAAATTGTGCCTATGGATTTTAATAATTTTTGAATGACTTTAAGAACTACTTCTGTGGAATCTTCTATTAAATTTTCAAGTATTTTGTACGAGCCAAATTTTTTTTATAACCGATTATAAAAAAAAAATGTAAAAAAATCGAATATTTTAAATGCCTATAAGTGGCTTAAAAATCAATATAATATTTTGAAAAAAATATGACATAAAGGAAATACCAATCTTAACAGCTGGTAGAAATTTCAAAAATCTGCGACTTATACTTTTTGAATTATAAAAAATATTTAAAATCGTTTGAGAATAAATCGCTATTTTATGCAATTTCGTAAATATTTAAATTTCAAACAGTCATAAAATTTTTTCCTCTCATTCCGGTAGAAATTTTTTTAAAGATTTTTGAAGAGTAGCTTGTAGCTAACCTCGTGTTAAAATTTTGAACCTTAAGTATGAACAGAAAAAATTTTATGAATTTCTATCTACAAAATAACTTGCAAATTATCGTGATTTTTACATATTTCGTATAAATTGGAACTTTGAGCACTTATAAAAAAAAATTGTGACTTACGTTTTTAGATTTTTTTTTATCAGTTAAGGAACAACTTATAAGAAACCTTGTATTAAATTTTCAAGATTTTCTAGGCAGCCAAAAAAATTTTATCGTTATTTAAAAAAAAAATACTTAAAAAAATTGAAAATTTCAATTGTCTATAAATAGCTTAATAAAAGTCAAAATACTTTGAAAATTTAATGGTGTATAGAGAACGCTAATCTAAACATTTGGTGAAAGTTTCAAGTATTTACATCGATTAGTTTTTGAGTTATAGCAAAATAAAAAATTTGATTATGTCGA
>JASXSY010001886.1:0-23348 GCA_034509805.1 Sipha maydis | reverse complement strand
TACGTTTATCATATCCTAAATCTGCAATTTCTTAAAATGCACAAAGTCAAATTAAAACTTAAATTTTATGTTTAATTAAATGTACACATAAATCCTAACGATGTAAAATTATTATAGTTTCCAAATATGTAAATGTACAACTAAATTTATGAAATATTAAAAATTATCTGATCTCGATACATAGTGTATTGAACTTTTGTCCTAAATATATGTTTATTCAATATTTGAACATTCTAATTTTTTCAAAAAGCAAAAAAAAAACATATGAATGTGGGAACAATGATATTCATGGTAAAAAATCATTTAAAGATGCGTAAATTAATATAAAATTGTATATATAAATAGTTAAATACAAATGGATTTACGGTTATCTAATATTAGTTAAAAAATAAGAGTTTCAATAACAAGAGTTTACACGAAATTATGCTTTAAAAATTTAAGTGGACAGCTGTTACTTTGTAATTTTTTAACGAAGCATCGATGATGCGACAGTATTTTACAAATAATTATAAATAAGAGTAACAATTATTAAAAAACTATTGACAATGATTGTGTAAACTATTGATAATAATTTATATATATAAGTCGTACTTAAAGAGAGATTCATTTGCAAATCACATTTTCCCGAAAACTATAGTAGCAAATATTGATGCACTGGTAGTCGGTACACGAACGAAATTCGACATCAGCATTATAACGATATCGGAAACATCATCTGAAAAAGAAAAATATCTCTTATTAAGATTATAAGAAATTTTTCAATATCAAATACTCAAATAGAACAATGTGTAGTGCTCAATTTGAATGTATTTCTATAACATTCGAATGATCAATATATATTAATTTACGTTTATCATATCCTAAATCTGCATTTCTTAAAATGCACAAAGTCAAATTAAAACTTAAATTTATGTTTAATTAAAAGTACACATAAATCCTAACGAAGTAAAATTATTATAGTTTCCAAATATGTAAATGTACAACTAAATTTATGAAATATTAAAAATTATCTAGATCTCGATTACATAGTGTATTGAACTTTTGTCCTAAATATATGTTTATTCAATATTTGAACATTCTAATTTTTTCAAAAGCAAAAAAAAAACATATGAATGTGGGAACAATGATATTCATGTAAAAATCATTTAAAGATGCGTAAATTAATATAAAATTGTATATATAAATAGTTAAATACAAATGGATTTTACGGTTATCTAATATTAGTTAAAAAATAAGAGTTTCAATAACAAGAGTTTACACGAAATTATGCTTTTAAAATTTAAGTGGACAGCTGTTTACTTTGTAATTTTTTAACGAAGCATCGATGATGAGACAGTATTTACAAATTATTATAAATAACAATTATTAAAAACTATTGACAATGATTGTGTAAACTATTGATATTAATTTATATATATAAGTCGTACTTAAAGAGAGATTCATTTGCAAATCACATTTTTCCCGAAAACTATAGTAGCAAATATTGATGCACTGGTAGTCGGCACACGAACGAAATTCGACATCAGCATTATAACGATATCTGGAAACATCATCTGAAAAAGAAAAAAAACTCTTATAAGATTATAAGAAATTGTTCTATATCAAATACTCAAATAGAACCATGTGTAGTGCTCAATTTGAATGTATTTCTATAACATTCGAATGATCAATATATATTAATTTACGTTTATCATATCCTATATCTGCAATTTCTTAAAATGCACAAAGTCAAATTAAAACTTAAATTTATGTTTAATTAAATGTAAACATAAATCCTAACGATGTAAAATTATTATAGTTTCCAAATATGTGAATGTACAACTAAATTTATGAAAATATTAAAAATTATCTGATCTCGATACATAGTGTATTGAACTTTTGTCCTAAATATATGTTTATTCAATATTTGAACATTCTAATTTTTTCAAAAAGCAAAAAAAAAACTATGAATGTGGGAACAATGATATTCATGGTAAAAATCATTTAAAGATGCGTAAATTAATATAAAATTGTATATATAAATAGTTAAATACAAATGGATTTTACGGTTATCTAATATTAGTTAAAAAATAAGAGTTTCAATAACAAGAGTTTACACGAAATTATGCTTTTAAAATTTAAGTGGACAGCTGTTACTTTGTAATTTTTAACGAAGCATCGATGATGCGACAGTATTTACAAATAATTATAAATAAGTAACAATTATTAAAAAACTATTGACAATGATTGTGTAAACTATTGATAATAATTTATATATATAAGTCGTACTTAAAGAGAGATTCATTGCAAATCACATTTTTCCCGAAAACTATAGTAGCAAATATTGATGCACTGGTAGTCGGTACACGAACGAAATTCGACATCAGCATTATAACGATATCGGAAACATCATCTGAAAAAGAAAATATCTCTTATTAAGATTATAAGAAATTTTTCAAATATCAAATACTCAAATAGAACAATGTGTAGTGCTCAATTTGAATGTATTTCTATAACATTCGAATGATCAATATATATTAATTTACGTTTATCATATCCTAAATCTGCAATTTCTTAAATGCACAAAGTCAAATTAAAACTTAAATTTATGTTTAATTAAATGTACACATAAATCCTAACGATGTAAAATTATTATAGTTTCCAAATATGTAAATGTACAACTAAATTTATGAAATATTAAAAATTATCTGATCTCGATACATAGTGTATTGAACTTTTGTCCTAAATATATGTTTATTCAATATTTGAACATTCTAATTTTTTCAAAAAGCAAAAAAAAACATATGAATGTGGAACAATGATATTCAAGGTAAAAATCATTTAAAGATGCGTAAATTAATATAAAATTGTATATATAAATAGTTAAAATACAAATGGATTTTTACGGTTATCTAATATTAGTTAAAAAATAAGAGTTTCAATAACAAGAGTTTACACGAAATTATGCTTTTAAAAATTTAAGTGGACAGCTGTTACTTTGTAATTTTTTAACGAAGCATCGATGATGCGACAGTATTTACAAATTATTATAAATAACAATTATTAAAAACTATTGACAATGATTGTGTAAACTATTGATATTAATTTATATATATATGTGGTACTTAAAGAGAGATTCATTTGCAAATCACATTTTTCCGAAAACTATAGTAGCAAATATTGATGCACTGGTAGTCGGCACACGAACGAAATTCGACATCAGCATTATAACGATATCGGAAACATCATCTGAAAAGAAAAAAAACTCTTATAAAGATTATAAGAAATTTTTCTATATCAAATACTCAAATAGAACCATGTGTAGTGCTCAATTTGAATGTATTTCTATAACATTCGAATGATCAATATATATTAATTTACGTTAATCATATCCTAAATCTGCAATTTCTTAAAATGCACAAAGTCAAATTAAAACTTAAATTTTATGTTTAATTAAATGTAAACATAAATCCTAACGATGTAAAATTATTATAGTTTCCAAATATGTGAATGTACAACTAAATTTATGAAAATATTAAAAATTATCTGATCTCGATACATAGTGTATTGAACTTTTGTCCTAAATATATGTTTATTCAATATTTGAACATTCTAATTTTTTCAAAAAGCAAAAAAAAAACATATGAATGTTGGAGAACAATGATATTCAAGGTAAAAATCATTTAAAGATGCGTAAATTAATATAAAATTGTAAATATAAATAGTTAAATACAAATGGATTTTACGGTTATCTAATATTAGTTAAAAAATAAGAGTTTCAATAACAAGAGTTTACACGAAATTATGCTCTTAAAAATTTGAGTGGACAGCTGTTACTTTGTAATTTTTTAACGAAGCATCGATGATGCGAGAGTATATTTACAAATAATTATAAATAAGTTACAATTATTAAAAAACTATTGACAATGATTGTGTAAACTATTGATATTAATTTATATATATAAGTCGTACTTAAAGAGAGATTCATTTGCAAATCACATTTTTCCCGAAAACTATAGTAGCAAATATTGATGCACTGGTAGTCGGCACACGAACGAAATTCGACATCAGCATTATAACGATATCGGAAACATCATCTGAAAAAGAAAAAAAACTCTTATAAAGATTATAAGAAATTTTTCTATATCAAATACTCAATAGAACCATGTGTAGTGCTCAATTTGAATGTATTTCTATACATTCGAATGATCAATATATATTAATTTACGTTTATCATATCCTAAATCTGCAATTTCTTAAAATGCACAAAGTCAAATTAAAACTTAAATTTTATGTTTAATTAAATGTAAACATAAATCCTAACGATGTAAAATTATTATAGTTTCCAAATATGTGATGTACAACTAAATTTATGAAAATATTAAAAATTATCTGATCTCGATACATAGTGTATTGAACTTTTGTCCTAATATATGTTTATTCAATATTTGAACATTCTAATTTTTTCAAAAAGCAAAAAAAAAACATATGAATGCTGGGAACAATGATATTCATGGTAAAAATCATTTAAAGATGCGTAAATTAATATAAAATTGTATATATAAATAGTTAAATACAAATGGATTTTACGGTTATCTAATATTAGTTAAAAAATAAGAGTTTCAATAACAAGAGTTTACACGAAATTATGCTTTTAAAAATTTAAGTGGACAGCTGTTACTTTGTAATTTTTTAACGAAGCATCGATGATGCGACAGTATTTACAAATAATTATAAATAAGTAACAATTATTAAAAAACTATTGACAATGATTGTGTAAACTATTGATAATAATTTATATATATAAGTCGTACTTAAAGAGAGATTCATTTGCAAATCACATTTTTCCCGAAAACTATAGTAGCAAATATTGATGCACTGGTAGTCGGAACACGAACGAAATTCGACATCAGCATTATAACGATATCGGAAACATCATCTGAAAAAGAAAAATATCTCTTATTAAGATTATAAGAAATTTTTCAATATCAAATACTCAAATAGAACAATGTGTAGTGCTCAATTTGAATGTATTTCTATAACATTCGAATGATCAATATATATTAATTTACGTTTATCATATCCTAAATCTGCAATTTCTTAAAATGCACAAAGTCAAATTAAAACTTAAATTTTATGTTTAATTAAATGTACACATAAATCCTAACGATGTAAAATTATTATAGTTTCCAAATATGTAAATGTACAACTAAATTTATGAAAATATTAAAAATTATCTGATCTCGATACATAGTGTATTGAACTTTTGTCCTAAATATATGTTTTATTCAATATTTGAACATTCTAATTTTTCAAAAAGCAAAAAAAAAACATATGAATGTGGGAACAATGATATTCATGGTAAAAATCATTTAAAGATGCGTAAATTAATATAAAATTGTATATATAAATAGTTAAATACAAATGGATTTTACGGTTATCTAATATTAGTTAAAAATAGAGTTTCAATAACAAGAGTTTACACGAAATTATGCTTTTAAAAATTTAAGTGGACAGCTGTTACTTTGTAATTTTTTAACGAAGCATCGATGATGCGACAGTATTTACAAATAATTATAAATAAGTAACAATTATTAAAAAACTATTGACAATGATTGTGTAACTATTGAATAATAATTTATATATATAAGTCGTACTTAAAGAGAGATTCATTTGCAAATCACATTTTTCCCGAAAACTATAGTAGCAAATATTGATGCACTGGTAGTCGGTACACGAACGAAATTCGACATCAGCATTATAACGATATCGGAAACATCATCTGAAAAAGAAAAATATCTCTTATTAAGATTATAAGAAATTTTTCAATATCAAATACTCAATAGAACAATGTGTAGTGCTCAATTTGAATGTATTTCTATAACATTCGAATGATCAATATATATTAATTTACGTTTATCATATCCTAAATCTGCAATTCTTAAATGCACAAAGTCAAATTAAAACTTAAATTTTATGCTTAATTAAATGTACACATAAATCCTAACGATGTAAAATTATTATAGTTTCCAAATATGTAAATGTACAACTAAATTATGAAATATTAAAAATTATCTGATCTCGATACATAGTGTATTGAACTTTTGTCCTAAATATATGTTTATTCAATATTTGAACATTCTAATTTTTTCAAAAGCAAAAAAAAAACATATGAATGTGGGAACAATGATATTCAAGGTAAAAATCCATTAAAGATGCGTAAATTAATATAAAATTGTATATATAAATAGTTAAATACAAATGGATTTTACGGTTATCTAATATTAGTTAAAAAATAAGAGTTTCAATAACAAGAGTTTACACGAAATTATGCTTTTAAAATTTAAGTGGACAGCTGTTACTTTGTAATTTTTTAACGAAGCATCGATGATGCGACAGTATTTACAAATTATTATAATAACAATTATTAAAAAACTATTGACAATGATTGTGTAAACTATTGATATTAATTTATATATATATGTGGTACTTAAAGAGAGATTCATTTGCAAATCACATTTTTCCCGAAAACTATAGTAGCAAATATTGATGCACTGGTAGTCGGCACACGAACGAAATTCGACATCAGCATTATAACGATATCGGAAACATCATCTGAAAAAGAAAAAAACTCTTATAAAGATTATAAGAAATTTTTCTATATCAAATACTCAAATAGAACCATGTGTAGTGCTCAATTTGAATGTATTTCTATAACATTCGAATGATCAATATATATTAATTTACGTTTATCATATCCTAAATCTGCAATTTCTTAAATGCACAAAGTCAAATTAAAACTTAAATTTTATGTTTAATTAAATGTAAACATAAATCCTAACGATGTAAAATTATTATAGTTTCCAATATGTGAATGTACAACTAAATTTATGAAAATATTAAAAATTATCTGATCTCGATACATAGTGTATTGAACTTTTGTCCTAAATATATGTTTATTCAATATTTGAACATTCTAATTTTTTCAAAAAGCAAAAAAAAAACATATGAATGTGGGAACAATGATATTCATGGTAAAAATCATTTAAAGATGCGTAAATTAATATAAAATTGTATATATAAATAGTTAAATACAAATGGATTTTACGGTTATCTAATATTAGTTAAAAAATAAGAGTTTCAATAACAAGAGTTTACACGAAATTATGCTTTTAAAAATTTAAGTGGACAGCTGATACTTTGTAATTTTTTTAACGAAGCATCGATGATGCGACAGTATTTACAAATAATTATAAATAAGTAACAATTATTAAAAAACTATTGACAATGATTGTGTAAACTATTGATAATAATTTATATATATAAGTCGTACTTAAAGAGAGATTCATTTGCAAATCACATTTTTCCCGAAAACTATAGTAGCAAATATTGATGCACTGGTAGTCGGTACACGAACGAAATTCGACATCAGCATTATAACGATATCGGAAACATCATCTGAAAAAGAAAAATATCTCTTATTAAGATTATAAGAAATTTTTCAATATCAAATACTCAAATAGAACAATGTGTAGTGCTCAATTTGAATGTATTTCTATAACATTCGAATGATCAATATATATTAATTTACGTTTATCATATCCTAAATCTGCAATTTCTTAAAATGCACAAAGTCAAATTAAAACTTAAATTTTATGTTTAATAAATGTACACATAAATCCTAACGATGTAAAATTATTATAGTTTCCAAATATGTAAATGTACAACTAAATTTATGAAAATATTAAAAATTATCTGATCTCGATACATAGTGTATTGAACTTTTGTCCTAAATATATGTTTATTCAATATTTGAACATTCTAATTTTTCAAAAAGCAAAAAAAAACATATGAATGTGGGAACAATGATATTCATGGTAAAAATCATTTAAAGATGCGTAAATTAATATAAATTGTATATATAAATAGTTAAATACAAATGGATTTTACGGTTATCTAATATTAGTTAAAAAATAAGAGTTTCAATAACAAGAGTTTACACGAAATTATGCTTTTAAAAATTTAAGTGGACAGCTGTTACTTTGTAATTTTTTAACGAAGCATCGATGATGCGACAGTATTTACAAATAATTATAAATAAGTAACAATTATTAAAAAACTATTGACAATGATTGTGTAAACTATTGATAATAATTTATATATATAAGTCGTACTTAAAGAGAGATTCATTTGCAAATCACATTTTTCCCGAAAACTATAGTAGCAAATATTGATGCACTGGTAGTCGGTACACGAACGAAATTCGACATCAGCATTATAACGATATCGGAAACATCATCTGAAAAAGAAAAATATCTCTTATTAAGATTATAAGAAATTTTTCAATATCAAATACTCAAATAGAACAATGTGTAGTGCTCAATTTGAATGTATTTCTATAACATTCGAATGATCAATATATATTAATTTACGTTTATCATATCCTAAATCTGCAATTTCTTAAAATGCACAAAGTCAAATTAAAACTTAAATTTTATGTTTAATTAAAAGTACACATAAATCCTAACGAAGTAAAATTATTATAGTTTCCAAATATGTAAATGTACAACTAAATTTATGAAAATATTAAAAATTATCTGATCTCGATACATAGTGTATTGAACTTTTGTCCTAAATATATGTTTATTCAATATTTGAACATTCTAATTTTTTCAAAAAGCAAAAAAAAAACATATGAATGTGGGAACAATGATATTCATGGTAAAAATCATTTAAAGATGCGTAAATTAATATAAAATTGTATATATAAATAGTTAAATACAAATGGATTTTACGGTTATCTAATATTAGTTAAAAAATAAGAGTTTCAATAACAAGAGTTTACACGAAATTATGCTTTTAAAAATTTAAGTGGACAGCTGTTACTTTGTAATTTTTTAACGAAGCATCGATGATGCGACAGTATTTACAAATTATTATAAATAACAATTATTAAAAAACTATTGACAATGATTGTGTAAACTATTGATATTAATTTATATATATAAGTCGTACTTAAAGAGAGATTCATTTGCAAATCACATTTTTCCCGAAAACTATAGTAGCAAATATTGATGCACTGGTAGTCGGCACACGAACGAAATTCGACATCAGCATTATAACGATATCGGAAACATCATCTGAAAAAGAAAAAAAACTCTTATAAAGATTATAAGAAATTGTTCTATATCAAATACTCAAATAGAACCATGTGTAGTGCTCAATTTGAATGTATTTCTATAACATTCGAATGATCAATATATATTAATTTACGTTTATCATATCCTATATCTGCAATTTCTTAAAATGCACAAAGTCAAATTAAAACTTAAATTTTATGTTTAATTAAATGTAAACATAAATCCTAACGATGTAAAATTATTATAGTTTCCAAATATGTGAATGTACAACTAAATTTATGAAAATATTAAAAATTATCTGATCTCGATACATAGTGTATTGAACTTTTGTCCTAAATATATGTTTATTCAATATTTGAACATTCTAATTTTTTCAAAAAGCAAAAAAAAAACATATGAATGTGGGAACAATGATATTCATGGTAAAAATCATTTAAAGATGCGTAAATTAATATAAAATTGTATATATAAATAGTTAAATACAAATGGATTTTACGGTTATCTAATATTAGTTAAAAAATAAGAGTTTCAATAACAAGAGTTTACACGAAATTATGCTTTTAAAAATTTAAGTGGACAGCTGTTACTTTGTAATTTTTTAACGAAGCATCGATGATGCGACAGTATTTACAAATAATTATAAATAAGTAACAATTATTAAAAAACTATTGACAATGATTGTGTAAACTATTGATAATAATTTATATATATAAGTCGTACTTAAAGAGAGATTCATTTGCAAATCACATTTTTCCCGAAAACTATAGTAGCAAATATTGATGCACTGGTAGTCGGTACACGAACGAAATTCGACATCAGCATTATAACGATATCGGAAACATCATCTGAAAAAGAAAAATATCTCTTATTAAGATTATAAGAAATTTTTCAATATCAAATACTCAAATAGAACAATGTGTAGTGCTCAATTTGAATGTATTTCTATAACATTCGAATGATCAATATATATTAATTTACGTTTATCATATCCTAAATCTGCAATTTCTTAAAATGCACAAAGTCAAATTAAAACTTAAATTTTATGTTTAATTAAATGTACACATAAATCCTAACGATGTAAAATTATTATAGTTTCCAAATATGTAAATGTACAACTAAATTTATGAAAATATTAAAAATTATCTGATCTCGATACATAGTGTATTGAACTTTTGTCCTAAATATATGTTTATTCAATATTTGAACATTCTAATTTTTTCAAAAAGCAAAAAAAAAACATATGAATGTGGGAACAATGATATTCAAGGTAAAAATCATTTAAAGATGCGTAAATTAATATAAAATTGTATATATAAATAGTTAAATACAAATGGATTTTACGGTTATCTAATATTAGTTAAAAAATAAGAGTTTCAATAACAAGAGTTTACACGAAATTATGCTTTTAAAAATTTAAGTGGACAGCTGTTACTTTGTAATTTTTTAACGAAGCATCGATGATGCGACAGTATTTACAAATTATTATAAATAACAATTATTAAAAAACTATTGACAATGATTGTGTAAACTATTGATATTAATTTATATATATATGTGGTACTTAAAGAGAGATTCATTTGCAAATCACATTTTTCCCGAAAACTATAGTAGCAAATATTGATGCACTGGTAGTCGGCACACGAACGAAATTCGACATCAGCATTATAACGATATCGGAAACATCATCTGAAAAAGAAAAAAAACTCTTATAAAGATTATAAGAAATTTTTCTATATCAAATACTCAAATAGAACCATGTGTAGTGCTCAATTTGAATGTATTTCTATAACATTCGAATGATCAATATATATTAATTTACGTTTATCATATCCTAAATCTGCAATTTCTTAAAATGCACAAAGTCAAATTAAAACTTAAATTTTATGTTTAATTAAATGTAAACATAAATCCTAACGATGTAAAATTATTATAGTTTCCAAATATGTGAATGTACAACTAAATTTATGAAAATATTAAAAATTATCTGATCTCGATACATAGTGTATTGAACTTTTGTCCTAAATATATGTTTATTCAATATTTGAACATTCTAATTTTTTCAAAAAGCAAAAAAAAAACATATGAATGTGGGAACAATGATATTCAAGGTAAAAATCATTTAAAGATGCGTAAATTAATATAAAATTGTAAATATAAATAGTTAAATACAAATGGATTTTACGGTTATCTAATATTAGTTAAAAAATAAGAGTTTCAATAACAAGAGTTTACACGAAATTATGCTCTTAAAAATTTGAGTGGACAGCTGTTACTTTGTAATTTTTTAACGAAGCATCGATGATGCGAGAGTATATTTACAAATAATTATAAATAAGTTACAATTATTAAAAAACTATTGACAATGATTGTGTAAACTATTGATATTAATTTATATATATAAGTCGTACTTAAAGAGAGATTCATTTGCAAATCACATTTTTCCCGAAAACTATAGTAGCAAATATTGATGCACTGGTAGTCGGCACACGAACGAAATTCGACATCAGCATTATAACGATATCGGAAACATCATCTGAAAAAGAAAAAAAACTCTTATAAAGATTATAAGAAATTTTTCTATATCAAATACTCAAATAGAACCATGTGTAGTGCTCAATTTGAATGTATTTCTATAACATTCGAATGATCAATATATATTAATTTACGTTTATCATATCCTAAATCTGCAATTTCTTAAAATGCACAAAGTCAAATTAAAACTTAAATTTTATGTTTAATTAAATGTAAACATAAATCCTAACGATGTAAAATTATTATAGTTTCCAAATATGTGAATGTACAACTAAATTTATGAAAATATTAAAAATTATCTGATCTCGATACATAGTGTATTGAACTTTTGTCCTAAATATATGTTTATTCAATATTTGAACATTCTAATTTTTTCAAAAAGCAAAAAAAAAACATATGAATGTGGGAACAATGATATTCATGGTAAAAATCATTTAAAGATGCGTAAATTAATATAAAATTGTATATATAAATAGTTAAATACAAATGGATTTTACGGTTATCTAATATTAGTTAAAAAATAAGAGTTTCAATAACAAGAGTTTACACGAAATTATGCTTTTAAAAATTTAAGTGGACAGCTGTTACTTTGTAATTTTTTAACGAAGCATCGATGATGCGACAGTATTTACAAATAATTATAAATAAGTAACAATTATTAAAAAACTATTGACAATGATTGTGTAAACTATTGATAATAATTTATATATATAAGTCGTACTTAAAGAGAGATTCATTTGCAAATCACATTTTTCCCGAAAACTATAGTAGCAAATATTGATGCACTGGTAGTCGGTACACGAACGAAATTCGACATCAGCATTATAACGATATCGGAAACATCATCTGAAAAAGAAAAATATCTCTTATTAAGATTATAAGAAATTTTTCAATATCAAATACTCAAATAGAACAATGTGTAGTGCTCAATTTGAATGTATTTCTATAACATTCGAATGATCAATATATATTAATTTACGTTTATCATATCCTAAATCTGCAATTTCTTAAAATGCACAAAGTCAAATTAAAACTTAAATTTTATGTTTAATTAAATGTACACATAAATCCTAACGATGTAAAATTATTATAGTTTCCAAATATGTAAATGTACAACTAAATTTATGAAAATATTAAAAATTATCTGATCTCGATACATAGTGTATTGAACTTTTGTCCTAAATATATGTTTATTCAATATTTGAACATTCTAATTTTTTCAAAAAGCAAAAAAAAAACATATGAATGTGGGAACAATGATATTCATGGTAAAAATCATTTAAAGATGCGTAAATTAATATAAAATTGTATATATAAATAGTTAAATACAAATGGATTTTACGGTTATCTAATATTAGTTAAAAAATAAGAGTTTCAATAACAAGAGTTTACACGAAATTATGCTTTTAAAAATTTAAGTGGACAGCTGTTACTTTGTAATTTTTTAACGAAGCATCGATGATGCGACAGTATTTACAAATAATTATAAATAAGTAACAATTATTAAAAAACTATTGACAATGATTGTGTAAACTATTGATAATAATTTATATATATAAGTCGTACTTAAAGAGAGATTCATTTGCAAATCACATTTTTCCCGAAAACTATAGTAGCAAATATTGATGCACTGGTAGTCGGTACACGAACGAAATTCGACATCAGCATTATAACGATATCGGAAACATCATCTGAAAAAGAAAAATATCTCTTATTAAGATTATAAGAAATTTTTCAATATCAAATACTCAAATAGAACAATGTGTAGTGCTCAATTTGAATGTATTTCTATAACATTCGAATGATCAATATATATTAATTTACGTTTATCATATCCTAAATCTGCAATTTCTTAAAATGCACAAAGTCAAATTAAAACTTAAATTTTATGCTTAATTAAATGTACACATAAATCCTAACGATGTAAAATTATTATAGTTTCCAAATATGTAAATGTACAACTAAATTTATGAAAATATTAAAAATTATCTGATCTCGATACATAGTGTATTGAACTTTTGTCCTAAATATATGTTTATTCAATATTTGAACATTCTAATTTTTTCAAAAAGCAAAAAAAAAACATATGAATGTGGGAACAATGATATTCAAGGTAAAAATCATTTAAAGATGCGTAAATTAATATAAAATTGTATATATAAATAGTTAAATACAAATGGATTTTACGGTTATCTAATATTAGTTAAAAAATAAGAGTTTCAATAACAAGAGTTTACACGAAATTATGCTTTTAAAAATTTAAGTGGACAGCTGTTACTTTGTAATTTTTTAACGAAGCATCGATGATGCGACAGTATTTACAAATTATTATAAATAACAATTATTAAAAAACTATTGACAATGATTGTGTAAACTATTGATATTAATTTATATATATAAGTCGTACTTAAAGAGAGATTCATTTGCAAATCACATTTTTCCCGAAAACTATAGTAGCAAATATTGATGCACTGGTAGTCGGCACACGAACGAAATTCGACATCAGCATTATAACGATATCGGAAACATCATCCGAAAAAGAAAAAAAACTCTTATAAAGATTATAAGAAATTGTTCTATATCAAATACTCAAATAGAACCATGTGTAGTGCTCAATTTGAATGTATTTCTATAACATTCGAATGATCAATATATATTAATTTACGTTTATCATATCCTAAATCTGCAATTTCTTAAAATGCACAAAGTCAAATTAAAACTTAAATTTTATGTTTAATTAAATGTACACATAAATCCTAACGATGTAAAATTATTATAGTTTCCAAATATGTAAATGTACAACTAAATTTATGAAAATATTAAAAATTATCTGATCTCGATACATAGTGTATTGAACTTTTGTCCTAAATATATGTTTATTCAATATTTGAACATTCTAATTTTTTCAAAAAGCAAAAAAAAAACATATGAATATGGGAACAATGATATTCATGGTAAAAATCATTTAAAGATGCGTAAATTAATATAAAATTGTATATATAAATAGTTAAATACAAATGGATTTTACGGTTATCTAATATTAGTTAAAAAATAAGAGTTTCAATAACAAGAGTTTACACGAAATTATGCTTTTAAAAATTTAAGTGGACAGCTGTTACTTTGTAATTTTTTAACGAAGCATCGATGATGCGACAGTATTTACAAATTATTATAAATAACAATTATTAAAAAACTATTGACAATGATTGTGTAAACTATTGATATTAATTTATATATATATGTGGTACTTAAAGAGAGATTCATTTGCAAATCACATTTTTCCCGAAAACTATAGTAGCAAATATTGATGCACTGGTAGTCGGCACACGAACGAAATTCGACATCAGCATTATAACGATATCGGAAACATCATCTGAAAAAGAAAAAAAACTCTTATAAAGATTATAAGAAATTTTTCTATATCAAATACTCAAATAGAACCATGTGTAGTGCTCAATTTGAATGTATTTCTATAACATTCGAATGATCAATATATATTAATTTACGTTTATCATATCCTAAATCTGCAATTTCTTAAAATGCACAAAGTCAAATTAAAACTTAAATTTTATGTTTAATTAAATGTAAACATAAATCCTAACGATGTAAAATTATTATAGTTTCCAAATATGTGAATGTACAACTAAATTTATGAAAATATTAAAAATTATCTGATCTCGATACATAGTGTATTGAACTTTTGTCCTAAATATATGTTTATTCAATATTTGAACATTCTAATTTTTTCAAAAAGCAAAAAAAAAACATATGAATGTGGGAACAATGATATTCAAGGTAAAAATCATTTAAAGATGCGTAAATTAATATAAAATTGTAAATATAAATAGTTAAATACAAATGGATTTTACGGTTATCTAATATTAGTTAAAAAATAAGAGTTTCAATAACAAGAGTTTACACGAAATTATGCTCTTAAAAATTTGAGTGGACAGCTGTTACTTTGTAATTTTTTAACGAAGCATCGATGATGCGAGAGTATATTTACAAATAATTATAAATAAGTTACAATTATTAAAAAACTATTGACAATGATTGTGTAAACTATTGATATTAATTTATATATATAAGTCGTACTTAAAGAGAGATTCATTTGCAAATCACATTTTTCCCGAAAACTATAGTAGCAAATATTGATGCACTGGTAGTCGGCACACGAACGAAATTCGACATCAGCATTATAACGATATCGGAAACATCATCTGAAAAAGAAAAAAAACTCTTATAAAGATTATAAGAAATTTTTCTATATCAAATACTCAAATAGAACCATGTGTAGTGCTCAATTTGAATGTATTTCTATAACATTCGAATGATCAATATATATTAATTTACGTTTATCATATCCTAAATCTGCAATTTCTTAAAATGCACAAAGTCAAATTAAAACTTAATTTTATGTTTAATTAAATGTAAACATAAATCCTAACGATGTAAAATTATTATAGTTTCCAAATATGTGAATGTACAACTAAATTATGAAAATATTAAAAATTATCTGATCTCGATACATAGTGTATTGAACTTTTGTCCTAAATATATGTTTATTCAATATTTGAACATTCTAATTTTTTCAAAAAGCAAAAAAAAAACATATGAATGTGGGAACAATGATATTCATGGTAAAAATCATTTAAAGATGCGTAAATTAATATAAAATTGTATATATAAATAGTTAAATACAAATGGATTTTACGGTTATCTAATATTAGTTAAAAAATAAGAGTTTCAATAACAAGAGTTTACACGAAATTATGCTTTTAAAAATTTAAGTGGACAGCTGTTACTTTGTAATTTTTTAACGAAGCATCGATGATGCGACAGTATTTACAAATAATTATAAATAAGTAACAATTATTAAAAAACTATTGACAATGATTGTGTAAACTATTGATAATAATTTATATATATAAGTCGTACTTAAAGAGAGATTCATTTGCAAATCACATTTTTCCCGAAAACTATAGTAGCAAATATTGATGCACTGGTAGTCGGTACACGAACGAAATTCGACATCAGCATTATAACGATATCGGAAACATCATCTGAAAAGAAAAATATCTCTTATTAAGATTATAAGAAATTTTTCAATATCAAATACTCAAATAGAACAATGTGTAGTGCTCAATTTGAATGTATTTCTATAACATTCGAATGATCAATATATATTAATTTACGTTTATCATATCCTAAATCTGCAATTTCTTAAAATGCACAAAGTCAAATTAAAACTTAAATTTTATGTTTAATTAAATGTACACATAAATCCTAACGATGTAAAATTATTATAGTTTCCAAATATGTAAATGTACAACTAAATTTATGAAAATATTAAAAATTATCTGATCTCGATACATAGTGTATTGAACTTTTGTCCTAAATATATGTTTATTCAATATTTGAACATTCTAATTTTTTCAAAAAGCAAAAAAAAAACATATGAATGTGGGAACAATGATATTCATGGTAAAAATCATTTAAAGATGCGTAAATTAATATAAAATTGTATATATAAATAGTTAAATACAAATGGATTTTACGGTTATCTAATATTAGTTAAAAAATAAGAGTTTCAATAACAAGAGTTTACACGAAATTATGCTTTTAAAAATTTAAGTGGACAGCTGTTACTTTGTAATTTTTTAACGAAGCATCGATGATGCGACAGTATTTACAAATAATTATAAATAAGTAACAATTATTAAAAAACTATTGACAATGATTGTGTAAACTATTGATAATAATTTATATATATAAGAAGTCGTACTTAAAGAGAGATTCATTTGCAAATCACATTTTTCCCGAAAACTATAGTAGCAAATATTGATGCACTGGTAGTCGGTACACGAACGAAATTCGACATCAGCATTATAACGATATCGGAAACATCATCTGAAAAAGAAAAATATCTCTTATTAAGATTATAAGAAATTTTTCAATATCAAATACTCAAATAGAACAATGTGTAGTGCTCAATTTGAATGTATTTCTATAACATTCGAATGATCAATATATATTAATTTACGTTTATCATATCCTAAATCTGCAATTTCTTAAAATGCACAAAGTCAAATTAAAACTTAAATTTTATGCTTAATTAAATGTACACATAAATCCTAACGATGTAAAATTATTATAGTTTCCAAATATGTAAATGTACAACTAAATTTATGAAAATATTAAAAATTATCTGATCTCGATACATAGTGTATTGAACTTTTGTCCTAAATATATGTTTATTCAATATTTGAACATTCTAATTTTTTCAAAAAGCAAAAAAAAAACATATGAATGTGGGAACAATGATATTCAAGGTAAAAATCATTTAAAGATGCGTAAATTAATATAAAATTGTATATATAAATAGTTAAATACAAATGGATTTTACGGTTATCTAATATTAGTTAAAAAATAAGAGTTTCAATAACAAGAGTTTACACGAAATTATGCTTTTAAAAATTTAAGTGGACAGCTGTTACTTTGTAATTTTTTAACGAAGCATCGATGATGCGACAGTATTTACAAATTATTATAAATAACAATTATTAAAAAACTATTGACAATGATTGTGTAAACTATTGATATTAATTTATATATATAAGTCGTACTTAAAGAGAGATTCATTTGCAAATCACATTTTTCCCGAAAACTATAGTAGCAAATATTGATGCACTGGTAGTCGGCACACGAACGAAATTCGACATCAGCATTATAACGATATCGGAAACATCATCCGAAAAAGAAAAAAAACTCTTATAAAGATTATAAGAAATTGTTCTATATCAAATACTCAAATAGAACCATGTGTAGTGCTCAATTTGAATGTATTTCTATAACATTCGAATGATCAATATATATTAATTTACGTTTATCATATCCTAAATCTGCAATTTCTTAAAATGCACAAAGTCAAATTAAAACTTAAATTTTATGTTTAATTAAATGTACACATAAATCCTAACGATGTAAAATTATTATAGTTTCCAAATATGTAAATGTACAACTAAATTTATGAAAATATTAAAAATTATCTGATCTCGATACATAGTGTATTGAACTTTTGTCCTAAATATATGTTTATTCAATATTTGAACATTCTAATTTTTTCAAAAAGCAAAAAAAAAACATATGAATATGGGAACAATGATATTCATGGTAAAAATCATTTAAAGATGCGTAAATTAATATAAAATTGTATATATAAATAGTTAAATACAAATGGATTTTACGGTTATCTAATATTAGTTAAAAAATAAGAGTTTCAATAACAAGAGTTTACACGAAATTATGCTTTTAAAAATTTAAGTGGACAGCTGTTACTTTGTAATTTTTTAACGAAGCATCGATGATGCGACAGTATTTACAAATTATTATAAATAACAATTATTAAAAAACTATTGACAATGATTGTGTAAACTATTGATATTAATTTATATATATAAGTCGTACTTAAAGAGAGATTCATTTGCAAATCACATTTTTCCCGAAAACTATAGTAGCAAATATTGATGCACTGGTAGTCGGCACACGAACGAAATTCGACATCAGCATTATAACGATATCGGAACATCATCCGAAAAAGAAAAAAAACTCTTATAAAGATTATAAGAAATTGTTCTATATCAAATACTCAAATAGAACCATGTGTAGTGCTCAATTTGAATGTATTTCTATAACATTCGAATGATCAATATATATTAATTTACGTTTATCATATCCTAAATCTGCAATTTCTTAAAATGCACAAAGTCAAATTAAAACTTAAATTTTATGTTTAATTAAATGTACACATAAATCCTAACGATGTAAAATTATTATAGTTTCCAAATATGTAAATGTACAACTAAATTTATGAAAATATTAAAAATTATCTGATCTCGATACATAGTGTATTGAACTTTTGTCCTAAATATATGTTTATTCAATATTTGAACATTCTAATTTTTTCAAAAAGCAAAAAAAAAACATATGAATGTGGGAACAATGATATTCATGGTAAAAATCATTTAAAGATGCGTAAATTAATATAAAATTGTATATATAAATAGTTAAATACAAATGGATTTTACGGTTATCTAATATTAGTTAAAAAATAAGAGTTTCAATAACAAGAGTTTACACGAAATTATGCTTTTAAAAATTTAAGTGGACAGCTGTTACTTTGTAATTTTTTAACGAAGCATCGATGATGCGACAGTATTTACAAATAATTATAAATAAGTAACAATTATTAAAAAACTATTGACAATGATTGTGTAAACTATTGATAATAATTTATATATATAAGTCGTACTTAAAGAGAGATTCATTTGCAAATCACATTTTTCCCGAAAACTATAGTAGCAAATATTGATGCACTGGTAGTCGGTACACGAACGAAATTCGACATCAGCATTATAACGATATCGGAAACATCATCTGAAAAAGAAAAATATCTCTTATTAAGATTATAAGAAATTTTTCAATATCAAATACTCAAATAGAACAATGTGTAGTGCTCAATTTGAATGTATTTCTATAACATTCGAATGATCAATATATATTAATTTACGTTTATCATATCCTAAATCTGCAATTTCTTAAAATGCACAAAGTCAAATTAAAACTTAAATTTTATGTTTAATTAAATGTACACATAAATCCTAACGATGTAAAATTATTATAGTTTCCAAATATGTAAATGTACAACTAAATTTATGAAAATATTAAAAATTATCTGATCTCGATACATAGTGTATTGAACTTTTGTCCTAAATATATGTTTATTCAATATTTGAACATTCTAATTTTTTCAAAAAGCAAAAAAAAAACATATGAATGTGGGAACAATGATATTCAAGGTAAAAATCATTTAAAGATGCGTAAATTAATATAAAATTGTATATATAAATAGTTAAATACAAATGGATTTTACGGTTATCTAATATTAGTTAAAAAATAAGAGTTTCAATAACAAGAGTTTACACGAAATTATGCTTTTAAAATTTAAGTGGACAGCTGTTACTTTGTAATTTTTTAACGAAGCATCGATGATGCGACAGTATTTACAAATTATTATAAATAACAATTATTAAAAAACTATTGACAATGATTGTGTAAACTATTGATATTAATTTATATATATAAGTCGTACTTAAAGAGAGATTCATTTGCAAATCACATTTTTCCGAAAACTATAGTAGCAAATATTGATGCACTGGTAGTCGGTACACGAACGAAATTCGACATCAGCATTATAACGATATCGGAAACATCATCTGAAAAAGAAAAATATCTCTTATTAAGATTATAAGAAATTTTTCAATATCAAATACTCAAATAGAACAATGTGTAGTGCTCAATTTGAATGTATTTCTATAACATTCGAATGATCAATATATATTAATTTACGTTTATCATATCCTAAATCTGCAATTTCTTAAAATGCACAAAGTCAAATTAAAACTTAAATTTTATGTTTAATTAAATGTACACATAAATCCTAACGATGTAAAATTATTATAGTTTCCAAATATGTAAATGTACAACTAAATTTATGAAAATATTAAAAATTATCTGATCTCGATACATAGTGTATTGAACTTTTGTCCTAAATATATGTTTATTCAATATTTGAACATTCTAATTTTTTCAAAAAGCAAAAAAAAAACATATGAATGTGGGAACAATGATATTCATGGTAAAAATCATTTAAAGATGCGTAAATTAATATAAAATTGTATATATAAATAGTTAAATACAAATGGATTTTACGGTTATCTAATATTAGTTAAAAAATAAGAGTTTCAATAACAAGAGTTTACACGAAATTATGCTTTTAAAAATTTAAGTGGACAGCTGTTACTTTGTAATTTTTTAACGAAGCATCGATGATGCGACAGTATTTACAAATTATTATAAATAACAATTATTAAAAAACTATTGACAATGATTGTGTAAACTATTGATATTAATTTATATATATAAGTCGTACTTAAAGAGAGATTCATTTGCAAATCACATTTTTCCCGAAAACTATAGTAGCAAATATTGATGCACTGGTAGTCGGTACACGAACGAAATTCGACATTCAGCATTATAACGATATCGGAAACATCATCTGAAAAAGAAAAATATCTCTTATTAAGATTATAAGAAATTTTTCAATATCAAATACTCAAATAGAACAATGTGTAGTGCTCAATTTGAATGTATTTCTATAACATTCGAATGATCAATATATATTAATTTACGTTTATCATATCCTAAATCTGCAATTTCTTAAAATGCACAAAGTCAAATTAAAACTTAAATTTTATGTTTAATTAAATGTACACATAAATCCTAACGATGTAAAATTATTATAGTTTCCAAATATGTAAATGTACAACTAAATTTATGAAAATATTAAAAATTATCTGATCTCGATACATAGTGTATTGAACTTTTGTCCTAAATATATGTTTATTCAATATTTGAACATTCTAATTTTTTCAAAAGCAAAAAAAAAACATATGAATGTGGGAACAATGATATTCAAGGTAAAAATCATTTAAAGATGCGTAAATTAATATAAAATTGTATATATAAATAGTTAAATACAAATGGATTTTACGGTTATCTAATAATAGTTACAAAATAAGTGTTTCAATAACAAGAGTTTACACGAAATTATGCTTTTAAAAATTTGAGTGGACAGCTGTTACTTTGTAATTTTTTAACGAAGCATCGATGATGCGAGAGTATTTACAAATAATTATAAATAACAATTATTAAAAAACTATTGACAATGATTGTGTAAACTATTGATATTAATTTATATATATAAGTCGTACTTAAAGAGAGATTCATTTGCAAATCACATTTTTCCCGAAAACTATAGTAGCAAATATTGATGCACTGGTAGTCGGTACACGAACGAAATTCGACATCAGCATTATAACGATATCGGAAACATCATCTGAAAAAGAAAAATATCTCTTATTAAGATTATAAGAAATTTTTTCAATATCAAATACTCAAATAGAACAATGTGTAGTGCTCAATTTGAATGTATTTCTATAACATTCGAATGATCAATATATATTAATTTACGTTTATCATATCCTAAATCTGCAATTTCTTAAAATGCACAAAGTCAAATTAAAACTTAAATTTTATGTTTAATTAAATGTACACATAAATCCTAACGATGTAAAATTATTATAGTTTCCAAATATGTAAATGTACAACTAAATTTATGAAAATATTAAAAATTATCTGATCTCGATACATAGTGTATTGAACTTTTGTCCTAAATATATGTTTATTCAATATTTGAACATTCTAATTTTTTCAAAAAGCAAAAAAAAAAACATATGAATGTGGGAACAATGATATTCATGGTAAAAATCATTTAAAGATGCGTAAATTAATATAAAATTGTATATATAAATAGTTAAATACAAATGGATTTTACGGTTATCTAATATTAGTTAAAAAATAAGAGTTTCAATAACAAGAGTTTACACGAAATTATGCTTTTAAAAATTTAAGTGGACAGCTGTTACTTTGTAATTTTTTAACGAAGCATCGATGATGCGACAGTATTTACAAATTATTATAAATAACAATTATTAAAAAACTATTGACAATGATTGTGTAAACTATTGATATTAATTTATATATATAAGTCGTACTTAAAGAGAGATTCATTTGCAA